>LPNX011091240.1:495907-507858 GCA_001517045.1 Pseudotsuga menziesii | reverse complement strand
ATAGAGAACGTTCTTCAACAAGAAATCAGGGAATCCAGGCATCTTCAGTCGAATGGTGCCCATTCCCTTTGGTTTAATACTTGGCTTATCTGCAAAGTAAACTATACCATCTATTGTTTCATTTAGTTCTTCAAAACAGTCTTTTCTAAATGTCATGTGTGATGTTGCACCAGTATCAAGCAGCCAACAATATTTATAAGATGAAAGAGAAGTCATTTCATTAAATCCAAGATTACAATGTGCAACAATACAAGAATCAGAAAATTTACTAGCATCTTGGTCATCTGTCTTCTGGTTATGCTTGTCTTTGATTGAGTCCCATGAAGCCCAACACTGATCTGATGTGTGCCCAGTATTTCCGCAACGCTTGCATTGCAAATATAATCTTTTGCTTCTGCCCCCTCTGCCTCTAAAATTTCTTCTTCCTTGTCCTCTCTCTTTGCCGCAATCTCCCTTGGAAGGGTCTTTGGATTGGTCTTTGCCAGCTAGGGCAGTACCAATACTAGATGCCAAAGAGAGCATCTTTACAACTATTACAATAATGAACTTGATATGACAAAGAGAATGAGATAAAAGGAAAAACAATAACCTTGCAGGTCTACAGTTTCTGCCAAGGTGATTTACAATCTCAACTTCAGATTTTAAAGTGATACAATGACAGTATCGCAGGTTCAATTCACAGCGATTCATGCTTGTAGCAGCACCCAGAGAAATGAGTTCTCTGGTCAACACGCCCAAAAAAAACTCCACGCAGGAAGCTTCAAGAACTTGCAGCAACAAAAAAAATTGCTATAGCTTTCACAAGATTCTTCAATGTATGATATATCAGTCAGCATACATATGTCAATCACAATATATCAGTCAGCATATATTAGTCAGCATATATATATCAGGTCACAATATATCCCGTGAGAGAGGTGTAGGCAGACTGGCTCATGCTCAGTTTTCCAACCTTAACTGCGTTGTATGTGCAACTTTTACAATAATATTGTAAAACTGGCATAATAATTAAAAAAACTCCAGCATAACATTTGAGCAAAATGTCTATGACATGTATAATGTTGCAGCAAGAAGTTCTGGAGGTCCTTCTATTGGCACTCGTACTGTTGCAGGTCGGATCATATAAACGGTGTTGCAGGTCGGATCATAAAGGAGAGCTATGGTGCAGCCAAACAGCAGCACACTTTTACGATTGAAGTTCTATGGAGCAAAGGTGAGACATTGCTTCCACTACGATCACTTCTTACAAAAGGAAGCAACCTTTACCGATTAGAAACATGGTGTCAGCCAGGGACTAATGAAGAAAATAGGAGGAAATCGCTTCAAGAGAAGCATGATAGAGGATCTCTTTCCCGTCAAATGAACAGTTACATAGGAGGCGCACCACCAGTAGTTCTCAACTCATCAGATTGGAACTAGGGCAAAACTAGGGTTTTATGCAGTCTTCAATGGTCTCGAGAACAGTTTGAGTTTGGACAAATGAGAGGCCGCGGGAAGGGTCGAAACCTCCACGCTGGTCTTCACAGTTCAACAATGGTCTTCAAGTTGCAGAATACCTCCAATGCAGCCTTCAACTCAATGCAGCTCCTCACCATGCGGTCTTTACAACAGTCTCAGCAAATATGCTCTTATCTTCTCCAAAAATCACAACCACAAATGGCTAGACGAATTCAATCTCCAACACTCTCTCATGAAATCGCAGCTCTGGATTTCAATTGCAAATGATCTCTATGCAGAAAAAATTAGGGTTTCCAGTACAGAAAAGGGAGGTCACTCACATCTGAAGGCCATGACTCTGCAAGCATTATCAGTCTTCAGCGCATACATCATTTCTTCTCCACGCAGCCTCACGATAGTCACGACTATCGTTCTCCTTTCAACAACAGCTCCACGGTGCTCAGGCTTCAGGCTTCACGCAGTCTACAGTCTTCAGACAGCACTCACAATTTCAGCAGGCAGGCAGCCTTCAATGCAGTCATGCTCACGCTCTGGTTCATTCTCCAGTGTTTAATGTTCACGCAGTTCTCCAGCTGGTGGTATTATACAGTTCAACCGTCACATGTTGGGTGCCAACGCGGTCTTCACAGAGAAGATACCAACGCAAATAATAACACAGTCTATATTTCCAACGCGTTACATATCAACGCAGCTATCTCCACAATCTTCAAATTATATATCAACGCAGCATTAAAATGATATACTAGTACAATATATCATCCACGTTGTGAACTGTATTTATATATCATCCACCAGGCAGCAATATATATGTATTTCTATCAATACTTCAAAAAAATTAGGGTTCAGCAATATCAACCACCAGGCAACTCAACGCAGTCAGACCAGGAAGACTTAATAGATGTAGAGAGAGACCAATTTCAGAATGGTCTCTGCTTAATATTCTCCTCGTTCGTGGTCCTTGTCTCTTCAATCTCCACGACTCCTCCAACACCTTCAGCAATCTCCAACACCTCCAATGCGCAGCAAACTCTTCACGCAGGTAGTCTCTTCGCAGCTCCAGACTTTGGTTCAAGTGGGAGAGCAGGAAACCCTAATAAACAGTATGTGGCATCTAGATCATTTGATCATGTGATCTAATCACGGTCATACTAGAGAGTTTGTTTCTGCCAAGATAATCCGTAATAAGTATACTGGACAGTCATTTCCAGCAGTCTATCAACGCAGTGTTATATAGCTAGCTCAAAACGCAGCTATCTCAAAAATATATGAGTCACAATATATATCAATATATATCAGTCTTCAGATGAAATCGCAGCTCTGATTATAAACTCATGAGTCCAGTAACAGGTCACAGCTCACGCTCATAATACACGAGCAGGCTCATACAACAGCCTTTACAACGCAGCAGGTCGCAGCCCACCAGGATGAAAATGTAGTAGAAGAATAACTCAGGATTAGGGTTAGGTATTTCATGCACGCAGAGAATAAACTCAGGAAGATGGAGTAACGCATACATTGAATGCGATTCCACTGGCAGACTGATGGAGCATTCTGGCAATGGACTGGCAAGCAGAATGCCAGTAATGGGCAGAAATGCAGCAGGAGTTATGGCAGACAACCCTGCTCTGATACCACTTGTTGGTAATAACTCCCGATTCGATATCCATTACATTGCTAACAGCATTTATTTATACATTTCATAGGACAGTTGTGTTTCACCTTCCGCCCAGCCTTTTCGGCTTCCTGACTATTCAGTTTTATTTATTTATTTACAATAATCCCTAACGGATTATATTCTAGCAAGTATAAAGTAGATTTAGGTAGACTAAATAAGGGTTGTTAGTTTGGATACCTAATTAAAAACTATGAGGGGGGTTTGTGCTTACCCTAAGTCAAGTTTAAAGGGGGGAATTTAGGTTAATGTTGACTTGGTTATAAAGTAATTAAAAATAACCTTGATTTCATCAATAATGGGTTTACCATTAGTGGTTTATGGACCAATGGTTTTGGGTAACCCATGTTATTTTCCCATAGTTTTAGCATGTGATGAAGGATACTTAAATTCCTGAGTAGCTCCATTTAAATATGCGTAAATTGTTTTATGATCTCCAACATCCAAGACTAATATATATCTAATTGGTTTTAGTTTTTCCTATATAGGTTTTCTAAGGTAAAATTATATATTCCTATTATGTGCTTGTTTTTGTAATAAGAGAAAACATGTTTCTCCTTATGTAAGAATTTATGCCTCTAATTCCCATACAAGCCAAAATAAAAAAACCTTCTATGTTAAGTACCTTAGATTCTTGATGCTACCATGTTTCAACAAGCAATAAAAGATCAATTTCCCTTTGTATCCAGCTTAACATGGGAAGTTTGCTCCATGGAAAGCCATGCCAATTCCAAGAGAGGATTTGGAGTGTCCCAAATTTATATTTGTTGTTATATTTATAGTCTCTATTCCTAATAATAGATTTTCTATTATGGATTTTGCCAATATTCCTTCCTTTCTATCTTATAGTAACCTCTTCCACTTCCTTTCTTAATTCTTCTTAATCATTTGAATGAGATCATCCTTTATAAATATTCCTAAACCTTTGAGAATTGTCTTAGAATTAGGGTTTTAATTAGTTTCCATATTTCTTGTGATTATTTCTTACCTTAACATGAATTAACATATCGTTGTGCTCAATTATTTTTCCTATTTTATGTGCTTCTATGAGACAAGTTGTTTCAATTTGTATTTTTTCTTGTAATTTTTCCTTGAATAGTTATAACATGTCTTGTTCATCCTCTTCTTTCAAACAAAAAATTATAATTTTCAAGTCTTTTAATATTCTAATGTTTTAAATCTATAATCTTATTCATTTCATCTTGATGCATTTGATATCCAATTTACACTTCAAACTATTTAGGGACAAATTGTTATATAGTTTTCCTTCTAACTCTTTAATATCATCTCTAGTTTCTTCAACTTATTATCCAACCCTATTATTTTGGTGTCTATCTATTTTTTAATCTTGTCTTCAAATGATTCAAGTATATTGTCAATCATTTCTCCTAACTCTATTTCAAGTTTAGATTATGTTTCTTCTATGTCGTTAACTAAAGATTCTATAAATTTGCAAAGACTATGTAGGTCTACCTTGTTAGGTCTTCTCTTTCAATTTTTCTCATTCAAAACAAATTTGAAATGCATAAAGTGATAAAGGAATAAATATGAATAAACTATAACCAAGAAAGAAACATGTGCACCTAATTAGGTCAAGCTCAAGAATTAGGGTTTACGTATGCCATGAAATACCCAATCTTGAACATTTCGGAAGAAAATGCCTAAGTGAGAATGCCCAATATTCATAATACCTAAAAATTAAAGAATGTTATAAATATTCTCAAAATCATTTTTACAATTATTTATATTTATAAAAAAACAAATGTTTAATAAAAATATTATGTAAAAATTAAACTTGTCCATCTTTAATTAAGATCACGGTCATTGTAGATAGTCCCTCAATATGATTTTTTGTTATAGTATAGAATGAAGGTTTTCTTTTAAATTCCCTCTAAATATATTTATATGTATATGTTTGTGAATTCGTTAATGCATTATCATAAAATAATCATTAAAAACTAACAATACAATCATATTTAAGCCTAACCCTAAACACATGTACATGGGTACTACATTGAATTTTAAAATAATTTTGGGAAAATGCATCTAGAAAAAGCGACTGTTTTGGAAAATACAAACCTTGGTCGATGTCTACAAGGATCTTTAACCATTGCCCAATTATTCTTCAGTTGGATTTTGAGAAGAGTGCTTTGAATATTCCATTTAAACTTAACCATGCTTAGTTAAATGTTGAGTTTTGTGATTTGGTAATATTAAAATGGTATTCTTATGTTTAGGGGTTGAAGATATCTCTAATGAATAGTATGGTACATAAACTAAATTTTCAAAAAAAGATGTTTCTAAGTGGGATAAAGAAAAAAAATGAGACTAATAAGAGGGATCTGGTTCAGATTGAAGCAAAAATTTATATATTATTGACATGTCGTGATGATGATTTTTCTTTGTTTCTAAGAAGGAAACACTGATTTGTCTAGAGGCAAAAGAGGTTAACATACTTAAACACGAGGAAGAAATGTAGCACCTTAAAAGTAGGGTAATTTGATTGTCTAAAGGTGATAATAACACAAAGTTTTTCCATAATTATGCTAGTCAAAGAAGGATATATAACTAATATCATCTAAGAATTAAATGATGTGAATAATGATTTAATTTCTGATCAAAAATATCTAGAAATAGTAGCTAAGGAGATTTATAAGAAAATGTCTTTTGTTTCTTTAGAGGCACGATTGAAGGTTCTGTAACATTACCCTAGATCTTTCAGCAGTGAGGAGGGATCCAAATTTGGGAGGTTGTTACAATAGAGGAGAATAAAGGTATTTTAAAGATTTTTTCCAAGGATAAGAGCCCTGAACTAAATGGTCGCATTGTAGAGTTATTCCTTCATTCTTTTGAAGTGGTAGGAAAATATTTATTGGATGTAGTCGAAGAGTCTAGAGTTTCATGATATGTGCCTAGTAACATGAACACTACTTTTATTTCTCTCATTTCAAAAAAGGATACGCCAATTTCTTACAATGAGCACAGACCAATTTCGTTGTGCAATTTGATCTACAAAATTATTTCCAAGGTCATTATAAACTAGATTAAACCTATTTCAACTAAGTGCATTTTGAAGGAATAGTTTGGATTTCTTTCCAATAGGTGAATCCCTAATGTAGTCGGAGTGGCTCAAGAAAGTATCCATACTATAAAGATAAAATATATTCATGATTTTATACATAAGATGTACCCAAATTAAAGCATATGATCATGTGGATTGTACTTTTAAAATATTAGTCCTTATATATATTGGGATTCCAATGGAATTTACTAACAGGATCATGGGGTGTATTTCCTCTTTAATTTTTTCTATGTTGGTTAATGGATCTCCTACATCCATTTTCAAAGGGTACATGAGTTTAAGGAAGGGGTTCCCTTTATCCACTCTCCTATTCCTTTCGGCCATTCAAGGGCCAAGTAGGATTATTGGTGCTGTAAAGAAGGATAAGAATATTAAAGGTATCAAAATATCTGAAAATACTTTTATCACCCACCTTTTGTTCATTGATGATGTTTTAATTTTTGGTATGGGTTCAATTGTTGAGTGGGATATTTATCTGTCGATCATTCAATTGTTTTTTCAAGATTTATGTATGGCCATGAGTGTACAGAAATCCATGTTTATTCATAATGTTTACAATGAGGGGATTTGTTACCAAATTCATATACTTTTTCTTCATCACATGTCTCCATTGGAGAAGGGTTTCAAATATCTTGGATATTTTTTGAAACCAACTATTATAGAAAAGAAGATTGCAATTGACATCTAAAAAAATTTCAAAAGAAGATTAGAGATTGGACTTATCATTAGTTGTGCCTTGGAGGTAGAATTATATTAGTTAAATATATGCTTGAAAGAATTCCAGTATATTGGCTCCTATATCTTTTTTGGAAGCCTATAAACCCGTGTTGAATAACTTTCAACTGTGAGGAATGTTGAATGATAAATCATATTATGGATTTGAACCATTTTGGTGGAAGTTCCTTGCATTGAATAGTAGTGATGGGTTTTAACTATGGTGATATTAGAAGGAATCCATAGTGTGAATTGTATTGTTTTGCATGGAATTGGTTGTTTCATATATATTTCCTGGATTCCTGTAAACCTATGTTAAATCCTTGTGTTTTCTGAGGATTGTCGAATGATAACTCTTGTGTTGGACTAGATATTGGGTAAAAGGAAGAAGTCTCCTTTTGAATTCACATGTCCCAACTCAGGGGTGGTGCTTTGTTGAGAGATTAATGAAGAAAGTGGCCTAAAATTGGGTGGAGCATGGCTTCCATGAAGCTAGTTGCAAGTTGTATTAAATTCAGATAAGTATATAAAGTCTAGTATGAACTTTGCATTTTCTTATGTATCTGAATACAAGAAACAATCCAAATGTACATGTTGTTCATGCTGAATGTTGGTAATTCATGAAGTGTTGAATAATACAAAAGTGAATTGATAATTTAACATGCTCATGGTGTTGAATAATTGTAAATTTGAATGAATGATTCTTGGGTTGGGATTTGGTAGTTAAGTGAAATAGATTCCAAAGGATGGTTAATGTATTTTATGTAATGAATTGGGGCAATATATTAGTATGAAAATGGTTAAATTGTCCATAGAAACTTGCATGGTTGGATTCTAGCATTCCTTGTATGGAAGAATATATATTTGTTTCTGAATAGTTTGTATTTCAATGTTATGATATGACATAATGGAAGAGTTAAAGGAAACATTTACACATTGTCTAGTTAGGCAAGAATATCTTCACTAAGGACATTACAGGGTAAAGGGAGTTATTTCCTTGGTTAATACATGTGCATAATTAGTCTTGTATAAAGTCAATAAACCTATAATGGGGATTTTTGCCTAGTTGGTACAAGTCTAGCAAATTGTTTTTCAATGTGTCAATTAATTATTTCATTATGTTCCTGAGATTAAGATTTAATAACAATTGTGTTTTATAGCCTTGATGTGATCAGGGATGATTTTAAGGAACCATACTTATTTAAAAGTGTATAAATGTTTGCGAATATTACCAATTCTTAAAACACCAACTACAAAATGATTGGCGATATTTTTCAAAAAATATTTTAATTTCCAAGGATTTTATATCGTTTATATAATAATTTGGCGACTTTTAGGGTGAAAAATTTTTACCCCATAAAAATTGGGTGAAACAGGGCTTCAAAAAATGCAAAATGGTGAATCTTTTTTGGGAGAAAAACATGGAAAAATATCCCACTGGGATAAAATTCGCCCCTAAAATTATCCTTGGATGCAATTGATATTTTAGACAATGAGGTCGTGTTATGATTATCTTGTTAGAATTAGATATGTGAATGGATCCCTTGAATTGTAAGAGGCTTGATTGTTGGTAGGAAGGCTATAAATCTACAAGCTAACCTGTGGTGAGTTTTCCCTTAGTTTCTTTATTAGTATTCTTTATGTTTTGGCATCAATCTGTGAGCTTGACATGTGCTTTGGTGGAAAATATTTTAGTGTCGAGTCATGGCAGGAAACCAGTTAAGTTCAAGCTATTCTTTCCTTAGTCATTTCATAAAAATGGCTAAGTGTTTTTTTGTAATTATTGGAGAATTCATTTGCTTGATTTCAGTGTCGGCTTGATGGTGCTAAATCCTGAATTCCAATGTGTCGACATCATGAATCGAAAGTCAAGAGTGGTTATTGTAAACTTGGGTTGATGGTGTCAACTACCGACTTCTAATGTGTCGACATCGAGAATCGAAAGTCGGAAGTGGTCGTTATAAATTTTTTTATGTTGATGTTGATTCCCGACGTTGGGAATTGGAATCCAGAGTGTTCTTTATAACTTTTGTCTGTTGGTGCCAACTCTCAAATTTTGTTGTGCCGATGTAGGGAATCAGAAGTCGAGATTTTTCATTGTAACTTTTGTTTTTTCATGTCAACTCTCGACTTCAAACGTGTCAAAGCTAGGAATCAAACATTGAGAGTCTCCATTGTAACATTTGTGTGGGCCTGCTGACTCTCGACTGCGGATTTCATGGAACTTGGTATTTCTCTGTTAGTTCGTAGATTTCGAGATAGTAACGTTTACAGTTGTTGAGCACAACTAACTTTCAGCTATTGCTGTCGAGATTGACAATGTTTTATGCTTTTTTTTCTTTGGAGTTCTCACTTCCGACTCCCGATATCGAAAATTGAAAGTGTTTGATAATATCGAGAAGATAGAATTAAACCGTTAGATCTTGTCTATAGCGTTAATTTGTTAGTTTTTATTTGTTTAAATCATAAATAAGAAAAATTTAAGTGGTTTCATATACTCTTCCACAATCTTTGAGTCGAGTGAGACACGTTGTTGCTTGGTTTATGCTTTTCATCTAATACTTTTAGAAATTTTAGATCATGTGCAATGCTTTGCATATGTTTTAAGCTACAAACTTTTGATATATGCACAGTTTTAGCCTTGGATTGAATAGTTATAGATCCTATATGTTTCTTTGTGAGGGTGTGTGCAAGAAGTTGAGGGTCTCTTTTGGCGCGTTAGATGCAATACAAAACTGAAAAAACAGACAGCCATCAACTTGCATGGATATTTTGAGACACTTACACAATGAATCTTGCGATCAATAAAAAACAAAAAATGTAGGAAATTGAATGATATTTCCAAATATATATCTTTTTTCTATTGAAAATGTTGTTAACTATCTAAAGTTAGATAAATTTTAACAGACACTTTTTATTTTTGTGACAAATTATAAGGTATATGTTTTTTTGGGTGCAGCGTCTGAGTGTCTAAATGATGGAATAAACTTACGAAAACCGGTATACATATAGAGAACATATAGGACTAGTGCACAACTATTTTTCCAATAATAAAAATAAATTTTTTTAATTTTTTTTAAATTATTTAAGAGATCAAACCTCGAAAATGGTACATCATTTGTGGGTGCAGCATTTGAATGTCTTAATGCAATTATTTGGAAATGGGTTTTTTATAACATGTAGAGATTGGTGTTCTTTAGTGCACCATACAATTTTTTTTTTAAATGGTTGAGAAACGAAAGAGATATGGATGAAACACTACCAGTGTGTTTTTTGAGTTGAGGAGTGATGACAGAAGATAAATAAGAAAAAAATAGAAAAAATTATGTATTCTTGTTAAAATTTACATATTTAGAATCTGCAAAAAAAACCATATCTGTTTCTAAAATCTCATAAAAAATGGAGGTGTGCAGCATAATCAGACGAACAACTAAACACAAGCATATTGAAACTTTGGATATAATGTTGAATTAGCCATGGTTGATCATACTCCAAGGCACATGCATGTTGAATCCAAAGCAAAGTACAATGTAGACACATAGGCATCGGAATTCCATGAAAGCATGGGTGGAGGCTCGGCCTTATCATTTGGAGGGAATAAATTTTTGAATTTAAACAATACGCAAGCGCGATTTAACTGAATAGAACGCGTGCGCGTTATGTGAATTACAATTTCTTCAATAATAATAATAATAATAATAAATGAATTATTAAATAATATATGTTTATATAATCTCACCTACCCTTAGGGTTAAAAAACATCCATCGCATAATAAGTTGTCCGGGTGAAAAACATGCATTACATAATAAGGCCCCCGCCTTGATTTTGTTATTAACTTTGTTCGGTTTTACAAGTTATTAGTTTAAATATTTTTTAAATTTTCTTTTAAATTTTTTATTAATTAGTCATTTAATTATATAAAATATATTAGCATTAATTGTAATAAATTAAATTAATAATAAAATATCAAAGATATTCATAAAATTTATATATTTTAACATATAATTGCTTATAAATTAAATAATAAAAATGATAATTCAAAATTAGGAAAATTAGGATGTAACACTAATAAATTAACTACTAAAAAATAATAATTCAAAATTAAAATGTTATTGCAAATAAATCAACCAATAAAAAATAATAATGTAAGATTAAGATGATATTTTAAAATAAGTTTTTGGTTTAAAATATCATCTATTATAATCATTTAAATTTTTTGAGGAAGTTTTAGGAAATCTAAGACAACAACTTTGCAAACTTGATATTATATTATTAGTTAAAAAATTATATGTATTTTAAAATTATATATTAAAATTTTACAAAATTGTAAAATAAAATTGGTTTATAAAAGTAAATAATATCATTTTGTTGAATATAGAGATTCAAGCTTAAAGAAAGAAATTTTCCACAACTCAACAAGGTTCAATTCTAATGAGGGGTGAACATAGAGCCATGGGGCACCTTGAGGTACTGATGATCTGGTGACTCATGGAGACATTAATGGATCCATGTGCTCCTCCTTAGGGTTGAGCTAGTTGGGGTGAGACACCCAAAATCCAACCACTTAAGGTTGGTATTGGGGTTGGTGTAGCTTAAATACCTATAATCATAATTTCTTAGAACAAAATCCACTCTCACAAATAAAAAAAATTATAGTAACCAAAAAAATATGGGTGTCAACTTCATCATCATCATCATCATCATCATCTTCAACTTCATGATCATCATCATCACCATCAATATCATGAACATCATCATCACCTTCCTCATCATCTTCATCATCATCACCATTGTCATCATCATCATCATCAACATAATCATCATCTTCATTATCTTCATATTCATCTTCCTCATCATCATCATCATCACCTTCCTCATCATCATCATCATCCCCATCGCCATCATCATTATCATCATCCTCATCCTCATCATCCTCATCATCATCGCCATATTCAGCTTCATCATCACCATCATCATCATCATCATCAACAAAATGATCATCATCATCAACATCAACATCATGA
>LPNX011091240.1:468407-493407 GCA_001517045.1 Pseudotsuga menziesii | reverse complement strand
TCCTTATCATAATCATCACCATCAACATCATGAACATCATCATCATCATCATCCTCCTCCTCCTCATCATCACCATCATCTTCATCATCATCATCATCATCACCATCATCACCTTCATCATCACCATCGTCATCATCATCATCATCACCATTGCCATCATTTCCATCATCATCATCATCACCATCAACATCATGAACATCATCCTCATCATCCTCATCATCATCCTCATCATCATCATCATCAACATCATGATCATCATCATCATCATCATCATCATCATCATCATCACCAACAACATCATCAACATCATCATCATTCATCATCCTCATCCTCATAATCATCATCCTCATCATCATCATCACCTTCATCATCATCACCATCATCACCATCATCAACATGATCATCATCATCACCATCAACATCATCAACATCATCAGCATCATCATCAACATCATGAACATCATCATCATCATCATCATCATCATCACCATCAACATCATCAACATCATCATCATCATCCTCATCATCATCATCACCTTCATCATCATCATCATCATCATCAACATCATGAACATCATCATCATCATCATCATCATCATCACCATCAACATCATGAACATCATCATCATCATCCTCATCATCATTATCACCTTCATCATCCTCATCCTCATCATCATCATTCATCATATTCATCATCACCATCATCCTCATCATCATCACCATCAACATCATCATCATCATCCTCATCATCATCCTCATCATCAACATCATCAACATCATCATCATCCTCATCATCATCATCACCATCAACATCATGAACATCATCATCATCATCCTCATCATCATCATCACCTTCATCATCGTCATCATCATCATCATCATCATTCATCATCACCATCAACTTCGTGAACATCATCATCATCATCCTCATCATCATCCTCGTCGTCATCATCCTCGTCATCAACATCATGAACATCATCATCATCCTCATCATCATCATCATCACCATCAACATCATGAACATCATCACCATCATCCTCATCATCATCATCACCTTCATCATCATCATCATCCTCATCATCATCATCACCGTCAACATCATGAACATCATCATCATCATCCTCATCGTCATCATCATCCTCATCATCATCATCATCATCATCATCTTCACCCTCATCATCACCATCATCATCACCATAATGAACATCATCATCATCATCCTCATCATCATCATCATCATGAACATCATCATCATCATCATCATCATCACCATCAACATCATGAACATCATCATCGTCATCCTCATCATCATCATCACCTTCATCATCATCCTCATCATCAACATCATCAACATCATCATCATCCTTTGAAATGTAACTTATAGGTCCATTTCCTTTTTATTATTATTTAATAATTATCAATTATCCATCCATAAAAAAATTTAAACTAAAACAACTTTATTTGGATTAGCTTATTGTTGAGTGGGGTTTTATGATGTAATGGTTGATCGATTTATTATAACATGTTAAGTATAATTTAATTAGAAAATATATAAATAAATAAATATTTATAAATAAATTGAGATTTAAATTGGGTTTCGGGCCTGTGTATTTAATTTTTTTTTATGATTTACAAATCGCGTACGCGCTTTAAAAACTACATATCGCGAGCGCGTTTTGTAATTATATAACGCGTACGCGATATGGCTTCCTATCCTACATGTCCCATGACATGTCAGGCTCGGGTTGAACATACCAAGTGTTATGTCAAGCTCGGGTTGATGTATTTTTTGGTAACGTGATCTTGTTTTTGAAAACTAGGATTGCATCTAAAAGGTCCCTCAACTTCTTGCACACACACGTGAGTGTTTATAGGCATCAATAGATATCGATGTGGCTGGGTAGCATTGAAATGCATTACAATAATTTTGGTTACACTTAAGTGATTTTTGGTGGCTGAACCTCATGTTACAAATTGATAGACCCATCCTTAGTAGCAAAACCCCAAATTAATATTGGAACAAGAATGTGATAAATTAGAAAATGATTGGCATGAGTAAAAAAAACTAAGTATGTGTCATGGATTTACAAGGTCAACTAAAGAAATGAAGCATCACATTTTGTAACCAAGAACCAAACATATTAAAGATACACTCAGATCAATTCATTGGTCAATCCTGATACTTGGTAGTTGAATGGTTCTATCTATTCAACTTCCAATTGTTGTTTATAAAATTATCTTCCAACATGTTAGCAAGACACCTTTGAACACTAAGGGAAATCTCTAATTTACGGTTATGGTAGTAGATAAAGGTGTTAGCTGAAAATATTTTTGTTAGCAAATTGTAGCTGAATTTGATCTTAATCAATAAAATAAATTGGAGTTTCTCAATATATTTATTTCTTTGTTGGTGTTGTCTATGTCTTTTTATTCAATTAAATTAAATGTATAAATTAATTACCACTTTATTTAAATAATTGATTTCTAAATTATAGTATAAGCATACCATACAGTAAATCTAAACAATAAATTTCATTATTGTACTAAATTACCACTTTATTTAAATAATTGAGTTCTAAATTATAGTATAAGCATACCATACAATAAATCTAAACAATAAATTTCATTGTTATACTTAAGTACCACTTTATTTAAATAATTGAATTCTAAATTATAATATAAGCATACCTTGCAATAAATTTAAACAATAAGTTTCATTGTTATATATATAATAATAATAATAATAATAATAATAATTGGAAATTCTATATCTCTATTACATTTTATTAATTTTAGTTTCAATAAAAAAAAATTGCATTCCAATAAACAAAGTACGAGTACATTGGTTAAGAACATGTGTTATCTCTCACAGGTTTAAAATTAGTGGGGGTAAGGTTTCTCATTGGCCCATTGTAACAAGGCTCGAAGGGTAGGCGACCTCTGAGATAGAGTCTCACCTCTTTGGGCTTCGAGATGTCTCGACCATTGTTGAGTCACAATTTACTGGTATATCTAGCTTCAAGGTTGTTGGATATACCCTTGGGAGATTATTGTTCCCATGGTTAAAAAAAATTAGTTTTGGTCAAAATTATATCTTTAAAATTTTATTTTTAGAACAAAATCAACAAAAGAGAGAATGCAATATTTTTTTTTGTAAGCACCCATAGAGTTTCAAATGGGTGACCTCATGTGACCTCAGTACATCCATTCATCATCTATTCTATGCGCCATGAACAATGTGATACAATATTTAAATTATTAAGGTACTTTCTATGCTATGAATAATTATAGAGCCTATATGTCTCTTTGTGATTGTTTATAGCCACCGATAGATATCAATGCGGTTGTGTAGCGCTAAAATGCATTACAATCATTGTGGTTGCACTTAAGTGATTTTTGGTGGTTGAACCTCATGTTGCAAATTGATAGACCCATCCTTAGTTGCAAACCCCCAAATTAATTTCAGAACAAGAATGTGATAAATTAGAAAATGGTTGTCATGACTAAAAAAAACTAAATATGTGTCATGGATTTACACAGTCAACTAAAGAAATGAAGTGTCACATTTTGTAATCAAGAACCAAATATATTAAAGATATGCTCAGATTGATTCATTGATCAATCTAGGTACCTGGTAGTTGAATGGTTGTAGCTATTCAACTTTCAATTGTTGGCTATAAAATTACCTTCCAACATGTAAGAAAGACAACTTTGAACAATAAGGGAAATCTCTAATTTACGGTTATGGTAGTAGATAAAGGTGTTAGGTGAAAAACTTTTTGCTGGCAAACTGTAGTTGAATTTGATCTTAATGAATAAAATAAATGGGAGTTTCACAGTATATTTCTTTCACAAACAATTTGATCTTAATCAATAAAATAACTTGGAATTTTTCAATATATGTATTATTTATGTCTTTTTATTCAATTCAATTAAATGTATAACTTAATTACTACTTTGTTTAAATAATTGAGTTCTAAATTATAATATAAACATACCATACAATAAATCTAAACAATAAATTTCATTGTTATTCTTAATTACCACTTTATTTAAATAATTGAATTATAAATTATGATATAAACATACCATACAATAAATCTAAAGAATAAATTTCATTGTTATACAAATAATTACCACTCCATTTAAACAATAAATTTCATTGTTATACTTAATTACCACTTTATTTAAATAATTGAATTCTAAATTTAATATAAACATACAATATAATAAATCGAAAGAATAAATTTCATTGTTATACAAGTAATTACCACTCCATTTAAATAATTGAGTGCTAAATTATAGTATAAACATACCATACAATAAATCTAAACCTAAACAAGAAGTTTCATTGTTATACATATAAAATAATAATAATAGTTGGAAATTCTATATTTTTATTATATTTTAAATTTTAGTTTCAATAAAAAATTCATTCTAATAAATAACCACTGCACCAACCCTTAACATGGTTGAATTTTTGGTATCCTTGGGATTTGAACCGACAACCTTTTTCACTTAAGAGACATCTTAACCATACCCCACCACCAAGTGTTCTACATCTCACCAATAAACTATTTTTTATTTTGCTAAAGATTGAGATAGTTTACATTATGAATTAACATAAAAATATATGTTTAAGTAATGTATAATTAAAAATGTATTTTTAACTAATAATCTTATTAAAATTAAATAATAGTAAATTCAATCATTATTATAATATATATAGTTACTAACTTTCTGATTTTTTCTTGCTTATTTTATTTGATGAATATAGAGTATGTAATATACTCTCGACTAAAGACTAAGGAATTTGACGTTGATTACAAAAGATGATCACAGTAAGCAAGGTTTGCTTTATGAAGAAGGAGAAAATATGAACAAAGAAGAAGTAATGAAATAAATTTATCGATTAAAGAATATTCAAGAACAAGTAATGAATTTTGGAAATCATCTTGTTAAGGAGACTGCAACTACAATGGGATACATAATAATAATTTACAAATTTATAATGTAAACACCGTGTTGGTGGATTTTAAGTAGTTACATAATAATAATTTACAAATTTATAATGTAAAAACTGTGTTGGTGGATTTTAAGTAGTTGTGTGTTTTTATATAAGAGTTAAATATATTTAATAAAAAAAATATTTAGATGAAATTTGATGTTTTATTATGATTATGATGGTGATAATTATTATAGTCTAAAATTTGGTTGTAAAAAATGATTTGATTTTTTTGAAATTTTATTTTTACACTTAAATCGATTTAAAAAAAGCATTTTTAAATCATTATATTTATGATAAATTAAATTGTTAAAAACATCAATATTGTAACAAATATTTTGAAATTATATATATATATATATATTCTATAATTATAAAACCTAATAATTTATTACATATTTTATTTTTATATTTTATAATATTTTTATACAAATTCCAAAAATAAAAAAATCCTTGGAACTAAAAACTAAATCTGTTAGATTTTCAGATGAATATTTTGGAATCGGTTTTAATTATGAACACTTGAGTATGTTTCATCTTTTTCTGACTCTCATAACTTTTACTATAAACCTTTTTTCCATAAAAAAAAAAAAATCAGTAATAATTTATCATTACATTTGTGTTGAAGTGACTCGGATTTAAATCGACAAATAAAAAAACAATGGCCCATATCTGTTAAAACATGGTACACGGGAAACTCGGAACTGTCCCACGTATTTATAGTGGTAGCATGTTCTAAAAGCACAATAAATGCTAATAACATAAAATGTTAGAATGCTTTTGCCTTGCCAACATCACTAAACAAGGTAACCCAACTCCAAAAGTGATGACCTAGCCACAATGACCTTTGCTAGATAGACAACAGCATATAAACATCTTCACAATGGGTTGTACCTTTGTTCCAAACATCTATAGCTCAAACACGTGTCATGGATAAGACTAGGCCTGCATATGCAAAGACAAATAGAGAAAGGACAAGAGCACATGGAGACCCTTAGAATATTTCATCAACTACGACCCCCAAAACCTCAATTATGTCAGATTCATCTTCCCTTTTTATTACAATAATAAAATACTATATTGGATATGGCATCTCCAACCACCTTTTTCCCTAACCCATTACCACTTTCCCTTGGCCATCCCTCATCTAATCCTTCCCTTTACATATGTTCACCATTTATGATTCAATCCCTTTATACTCCTTTTTTTTTACATCTTTTTGTCATTTTTAATTAAAACCTATTTATGAAATTTGAGTAAAATGTGTAGTGAGAAACTTTTTGTTTTGATGAGTATAATGTAGAGTGAGAAACTTTTTGTTTTGATGAATATAATGCAGAGTGAGAAGCTTTTTGTTTTTTTATTATTGTATTGAAGAGATGCATTTTACTTAACTTTTTTTATGCTAATTATGTTAATTTTGTAGGTATTTTTTCTTAAAAAATAATAAAATATTATAAATAGTAATATAATATTATAAAAATAATAGATTAGCTTAAATTAGATTTAAAACATTACAATGACATATACAACTATATAAAATAAAAATATTATAATATTTTTTTAATATCTGCACTTTAAAAAGTGGTTTACACTTTAAGAGATTTGATCCTTCTCGATGCTTGATAGATCTTCTTTAAGATATTTATGCTAGTAATTACTAGCACAAACATATTTTTATATTGTTGATCATACATCATTCAACCACATTTTATTTATTCATTATATTTATAATTAGCAAAACTGTATTTTTATATTTTCAGATATACGCCAGTCAACCACATAAATGATTGTGCTAACGCAACCATTAAACTTTCTGATCATGGTTAGGTAGTCAATGATTGTGCTAACGCAACCATTAACTTGAAGGTCATTATCTAATTAAAACAAGTGAAAAATTATCTTTAAACCATGAATAAAAATAAGACGATTGAAGCGAAATAAAGATGTCAATTGATAAGTAATTTTAAAAAAAATAGAGATAAAAGTGTCAATTGATAAGTACTTAAAAAAAATTAAAAAAATCAAAGAAACAAATAATTCAAGAATTAAAGATAGAAAAAGTTGAAATAAAAATACCTATCAACGTAAATATTTTTAATCGATACATTAAGAAAATTAATTACAATCCATTTGTTTATTCGGGAGTTAAAACCATCATTTTTGACCGATGAAATGCGTTTAAAATTCCACTCGGAATCCAACCTTTTAAGAAAAAATAATAATAAAGTAAAAGAAAACACTTTTATAAAAGTTTGTTCACATGGGAGCCATTGGCCACAATCGACAAAACACTACCCAAAAAACCAAAAACCGTTTCCCGATTGTATTTTCGCTTACCCTCATCGTACCATTCGTATACTTTCACGTTACTTCCACATGCCGATGCTCGGGGGCAGGTCGGCTTATTGTAATCCATTCGGAAAAGAGGACCCGCATGTTGTTTTACAATTAAAAAAATTAACCTGTCAACCAGTAGGAACTTTGAAGTAAGTCTGTGGGTTGAATATTATCCAGAATACAGAGTATTCTGCATAATAAATACCCTTCAACACAGAGCCTTCCTCGCAGTTGCGGTTTTGTATTCATTCATGTATACAGAAAGCCGCAGCAACCGTTCTGAAAACCCACTGGTACTAGATTGAAGATTCTTCTCCATCGTAGCCTTATTGTGTATTGCCTTAGCTGGCTGATCTACTAAGCGATTGTATTAATCGGTGAGATATATTCCATGAATATACGCCCGGTGCAACAATTTCTGTGATCGTTCTTGCGCTTGCCGGAGCTTATTTACGCGTTTTGAGAGAATCCAGGGTGTTTGTGAGTCTGATTTTGTATTTTTAATCGACAATCGCCATGAACGGACTCGATAAGTGCATGAAGATCCGTCACGTTGTCAGACTAAGGCAGATTGCAAGAAAATGGCGAAAGATCGCCAATGCCCGTAAGGCCGCGCAGGCTCTCGCCTGTAAGCTGCTTTCCCCTCGATCGTGCCGAGTCTCTTACGTTTCAGACGACGAGCAAGTCGATGGAAAAAAGTCGACAAACGGGCATCGCCGGTCCGGGTCAGTGTCCGCCGTCCCGTCGGACGTGCCCTCCGGTCATCTGGCTGTGTACGTCGGGCAGCAATGCAGTACTCGGTTCGTGATCCAGGCAGCGTACTTGAACCACCCGGTGTTTCTGGCACTGCTCGAGAAGGCCGAAGAGGAATTTGGCTACGCCCACAAGGGCGGGCTTGCAATTCCCTGCGACGAACTGCTTTTCGAGCACATTCTGCGTCTCTTTAACCGAAACGACCCTGCTGCTGTGAGGCAGCTCGACTTGGAGGGAGTGCAGAGCAATTTCTGTAACGAATGGCGTTGCTCGTCAGAGGCCAAGGGGACTTTGTTTGACAAAGATAGGTCTCTTCTGCATGCCTTTGCAGAAAAATCTGTTGGGTAATGCAGTAGGAGGACATGGAGCCTTCAGAAGTATTATGTGTCCTGTCCCAATGATTCTTTTTTCTTTTCCCAAGGCTCCTACTCAAATCTGCATTCTCTATTTTCGGATCTATTCTATGGTATCAAAAAACTTGATTTGAAGAGTTACATCAGCTGCAGGGATCGTTATTTTAGACAAGCTAATTATAACTTCATCGAATAAAGTCGACTTCGATGTTTATCTTTTTCAATTTTCTAACATTTTTATGCCTCTCATGAAGAAATGCAGAGCCGTCTACCAGATTTCATCCTTTCCTGTATATCTCATGAAGAAATGCAGAGCCGTCTACTACAGGAAAGGTTTTGAGTTCAAAAAGTCATACAGTGTAGGTCATGACGTCTTTACTTAGTATAGCCCAATTTTTATGGGGTTTTCACTTAGTGAAACCATGTCATAGCGCTATTTCTTAGTACTTCTAGAATCATTCCAAAAAAGAGGTGATGGCTCTGTTGTCATCCTACTCTAACAAATCATTCAAGCAACGAGTTCAGGTGTTGTCTCAGCTCATCTCTATGAAATTTTCATATGTTTCTGGGAATTTGCCGTCGGAGATGGTTAGGGTTTGTAATTCGAGACGAAACGTTTGAATGGTTTAATTCCTGCTGTTCCAGTGAACTTGTAGATATAAGTTCCGAACCAGCAAGCTTGTGGCTATACTGTAAATACTGTTATCTGTACTTTTTGAGCAGGCCGGCCAGTTGTGGGAGAAGATGGCAAAGGCAATATATGTATTTTTTATTGCTTGTTTTGGCATTCAATTCAAATCTTATTTTTACGAAGATGGGATCGAGTGTACTGTCATCAAATACTGTGCGGTCCATGTGATGTTGAGCATTGTGTATTCATTCCAAATTTTTATTTTAAGATTGTTATGCACTTTAGAGGTAGAAATAATGCTTCTTTTATAAAGTTAATTGGAGTGATTTCTGGTACATTCATTCATCTTACTGAATCCAGCTTCCCAGTGAATAATAAAAGTTTAATAGTCAACTTTTGCCGGCCATTGAAAACAGTAATTGTGACTCCAAAGAGAATAACAAAAGTTTAATTGTCAACTTCTGTCTCCAACATAACTGTACTGGGCCTAAGATAATGGAATCAAAATTGACAACTTCAAAATTTTTAATAATAATACGATCTTGAAGTTATTTTGTCTATGGTCTACCAGACTACCACTCATCAATTGTATTGAGTCTATGATCTGGTTCAATAATAATACAATCTAAGTCAATTTGGTCATGCCGGTCTACTCGCTAGCTATGATCTGGTTCCCTTAGTCATCCCAATTTTAGTAATAGTACGATCTGAGAAGTCAATTCGGCCATGTCGTTCGACCAGCTAGACATTGTTTTTCTAGTTCGACCAGCTATACATTGTTTTGTTAGAAAGTCAGCTCGTCAATAAGTTGCAAAATTTATCGAAAATTTTATTATAATTTAGTTTTCAAAATGCTAGTGACTACAATTACGAGTGTTTACTCTTGAAATGTGTTAATTATTCCTCCGAGTGAGTTGGTTGAGAGGTAAAGAAGTAGTTATTCATTTTGAGTCTCAAAATTGAGAGTCAAAATGATGGGTTGAATTTAGACAATTGAATAGTGCTAGGGTCCATTTAGTTACGAATGTAATTCTTTATATTCTCATATGAATGGAGAAGAGCATAAGGAGATGCTCTATAGTTATGTTGTGTTCAATATTGCTTTTGCTTTTGAAATTTAACATGGTATCAAAACAACATGCTTAATAGTCTTCATAGAATGGAGGAAAGTTTAATTGAAAAGATAAGATTGAGTATAAGGAGTAGTTTACTTAAAGAAAAGATCAGTTGAGTAAACCTCTTCAAAAAATCAACTAACACTTGAATAAATTATGTATTAAGGAGATCACTTTAGAGTGATCATGTTTAATGGGATTATCCAAAATAAAAACTATGAAACTATGTTTGTTGTCCAAAAATAACGACAGCTATTGAAGCAAATCAATAATTTAGATCAAATTTTTATTGAAGATCAATTACTGGAAGACTTTCCCTTGTTATGGGAACTTGAAAAAGCAAATCGGACTCTGGGAGCTTGAGATCTCATTGGGCATTAGAAGTTAAAGAAGTTGATAGTACATATGTTGGAAATATTAATTACTCATTGATCCGAATAGCAAATCAACAGACTCTGATAGAGTTTGTAGCAGGTTAGTTTCTTTCTATCTACACTCTGACAGGATGAAGAGTTCATGTCTCTCATATATAAGTCAGTCGAATTAAATATCAGAAGCTGAGTTTCTAGGTAGATAGTTATTATAGTCTTTAATGTAAGTCGGTATAAGTCTTTTATAAGAAGGCAAAGATTGTAAATCTGATATAGAACACACATACAGACATAGAAGACACACACACAGAGAGATATAGAGAAGAGAAGTGCGGAAAAGAAAGAAAAAAAAAATCTGTGAATAGTTTGAAGCTCAAGCTTCCATGTTTTGGTAAAGTGTTGAGAGCCGAAGCTCTGTAAAAGGTGAAACATCCTTGTAAATTTCCAAGTTTGTATTTACAGCTATAGTTCTTTGTTATGGCGCAACATGATATATAAATCCATAGTTTATGGTATAATGCAAGTTTTATTTAGGTGCACATATTCTCCATATTTACCAGAGTGAATGTTGTTTACATAAATATGGTTTAATGAAAGACACAAAGATCCATATTTATTTCACTGCGTCATTGAAGTTCTAGTTTTTATCTGTAGACTCTTATTTAATATTTGGTTATATGATATTGTCAGTGAGTTGCAATATAGTTGTATCGTAGTTTATCTTAGGTTACGGACAGAGGTAAAAATGTGTCAAGAGAAAATTCTGTCGCAGTAACTCTGTCATAGTAATTATGTTGCAACTATTTTGGTCGCAAGAATTTCTCGTAAAGTAAAAAGGGAAAGAAAAGTTAATGAGTGCGTGGTAACTCAAGTCTAATATTGAAGCAACGGTCTTTGCTTAGATTTGGTATCATAATAGGTTTAGTAAAGAAATATTGTCTTAAAAAGGGAAAAAGTAATTTCCTAAGGTAAATTAAAAATGACTTTCACTTTTGGTTCTCACATGTTGAGTTTGCAAACTCCAATTTTTACAGGAAATAATTATGAGTATTGGTCTCTAATAATGAATGCTTTGTTGAGAGGTCAATATGTTTGGGAGATAGTTCATAATGGTTATGAAGAACCAATAGATCAAGCGACATATAATAATATTACGCAAGCTGAGAAAGATGCCCTGAGGGAACATAGGAAGAAAGATGGAAAAAATTTGTTCTACATACACCAAACCATGCATGAAAGCATACTCCCAAGAGGAGTAGCAGTAACAATTACCACAAAGTAGGAATGGGACACATTGGAGACCACATATTAAGGCTTGAACAAGGTAAAAGCTTCCAAGTTGCAAATTCAGAGAAGAGATTTTGAATCCCTGTCAATGAAAGATACATTGTCAGTAGACTCATTCTACACTAGAGTTGTTGGTTTGATAAATCAACTCAAATCTCATGGAGAAAATATAGAATACCAAAGGGTGGTTGAAAAATTTCTCAGAAGTATTCCCCCAAGTTTTGAATCCTTGGTTGTGACCTTGGAAGAAAAAAAAGACACGTCAATGTTTTCCATTGATGAGTTGCAAGCTTCACTCATCAATCATGAACACATAATCAATAGAACAAGCACATCATTGGAAGGTGCATTCACAGCACAATCATCCATAATCCATGGTAGAGGTAGGGGGAGAAACAATTCTAGAGCCAAAGGAAGAAACTTCTTAAGAGGAGGATGCAGTAGGAGTCTCGCAAATGTTATTGGTAGAGGACAGAATCAGAACCCAAGTCAGCCAAGTGGTCACAGGTTTGATAAATTAAAAATTCAATGAAATTATTGTTAGAAATTTGCTCATTATGCATATGAATGTAGGAAGAAGAAATATAACCATGGAAGGCAAAGCGAGAACCAGTCGATGAACACCGGCACTTTGTCGAGCAAAATGTTGATGTCATCACATCCCCAATTGAATGAAATACCATCCAAGAAAGTACATACGATATAAATTTAGATTCAGGCTGCAACAATCATATGACTGGTAATTTAAATTTGTTTTCCATTCTAGATAATTCAATTCAAAAGGATGTTACACTTGGAAATAATGTCCAATTCATTGTTTTGGGAAAAGGTATTGTTGGTGCTGTAACCAAATAGGGGGAGCGAAAGTATATTCCTGATGTTTATTATGACGAAGTTTTGAAACACAATTTACTGAGTATTGGACACTTGCTACAAAAATGTTATAGAGTCTACAAGCAGGAAAATCACTGTGTCATTAAAGACATATGCCTAAGCAACCAGTTGATAGAAAAAGTGTCAATGACAAGCAATTGCTTGTTCCCGTTGATGATAGTTCCAGACATGAAAGGAAATAAAAATAAAAGAGTTGTGTTTAACGCATGAAGCAAAGAAATAGTTGTACATTGCAATAAGAAAGAAAATGATAGCGTTGCAATTCAAGCAGTGTTTCAAACAGAAGTTCAGGATGATTCATCATTATGGCATTTCATATTTGGACATCTAAATTTTGGTGGGATGAAGCTATATTACACACAAAGAACACGGTGAAAGGATTTCCATTGATCGACAAACCAGGTAGAGTTTGTGAAGGCTGCATTTTTAGCAAGCAACACAGAGAGACTTTTTCGGTCGAAAAATCATATAGAGCATGCACACCACTTGAGATCGTGCGCTCTGACATTTGTGGCCCAATGCAGGCATCATCCATAGGATGCTGCAATTATTTCCTTACTTTTATTGATGACTACTCAATAAAAACATGGGTATACTTTTTGAAACATAAATCTGATGCATTTACTTGTTTTCACCAATTCAAGGAACTCATGGAGAACCAGAGTGGACACCGCATCAAAATCCTAAGAATGAACAGAGATAGTGAATATGTTTCAAACGAATTTCTAAATTTTTGCAAGTCCCATGGCATACATAATCAATTCACCGTGCAATATACACCTCAGCAAAAAAATGTTTCTAAGATAAAGAACAAAACCATTATGGAGATGGCGCGCGACATGATGGAAACCAAGCATTTGAAAATCAATATTGGGATGACACAATTGCAAATGTTGTATATATTATGAACAGGTGTCCATAAAATAGCATGAAGAACAAATTTCCTCAAGAAGAATGGACAGGTATGAATCACAGTGTTTTTCATTTAAAATTTTTTGGTTGTGTTGCATATGCTTATGTTGTAGATCAGTCAAGAAAGAAGTTAGACAAGAAGGAACAAAAATGTATTTTTGATGGCTACTTTGAAGACACCAAAGCATACAAGTTGCATGACCCTAACGCAAGGAAAGTAATTATCAGTCATGACGTTCAATTCATTGAGAATGAATCATGGGATGGAATCGTCGAGAAGAATGTCAATATTGTGTCGAATGTTGAGCATGATGACATGAAAGAGGAAGTAGTTCAAATACCACATGTAAGTCAACCAACCATAGCACTACAGACTCCTATGACACAACGACATGATTCAGAACAAGGAACAACGACAAAAGTCACAACTCAAGTTGTGCCAACAAGCACACCAAGAGGACATCATACTCCATCAAGCAGTTCATCGAGGTTGACATTGATAGATCCAGTGAAGACAAGAAGTCTGCGTGAAATATATGAAGCTGGTACACCAAATTCCTTCTCTCTCTCTTTGCATTATTTTCTCAAATAGATAATCCACTAACATTTGAGGAAGCTGTTGAAGATAAAGTATGTGCACAAGCCACGGATGAAGAAATAGAATGCATTGAGAAAAACTAGACATGGGAGCTGGTATATGTACCAAAAGATAAATATGTAATCAATTTTAAATGGATTCACAAAACCAAGCAAGATTTTGATGGGAATTTGTAGAAGCACACGGAAATAATAGTCGCAAGAGGGTTCACACAACATCGTGGCATAGATTTTAATGAAACTTTTTCACTAATTGCATGCATGGATACTTTCAAAACTATTTTGGCCATCATTGCACAAAACAAATGGCATGTTTATCAAATGGATGTTAAATCAACATTTTTGAATGGCTATCTGGATGAAGAAGTATATGTGGAGCAACCACAAGGTTATGAAGTTCCAGGACAAGAGCACAAAGTGTACATGATGAAAAAGGCACTTTATGGTTTGAAGCAAGCTCCGAGAGCTTAGTACATTCACATTGATTCCTATCTCACTGAGAATGGATTTCACAGAAGTGAAAGTGAGCCAACATTGTAAACCAAAATTAATGAGCAAGGTAACATGTTAATTGTCTTCTTGTATGTAGATTATTTAATATTTACTGGTGATTTTGGCATAAAAGAATTTAGAACAGTCATGGAAAGTGAATTTGAAATGACTAAGTTAGGTCTTATGAAGATTTTTTTGGGCATTGAGGTCCAACAGTCTAAAAGTGGTATTTTTATATCATGATCCAAGTATGCAAGTGCACTTTTAAAAAGATTCAATATGTCTAATTGCAAGTCATCCCCAATAGTAATAATAGGTTTAGATTTGAGCAAGAATGATGATGGATCAACTGTAGATCCTACGTTATTTAAAAGGCTTATTAGCAGCCTTATGTATTTAATAGTGACATGACCAAAAATCATGTATTGAGTAAGTTTGATCTCAAGATTCATGAGTCATCAAAATACTCTCATTGGAAAGTAGGTAAAATAATTCTGATCCATGTAAGTGGCACAAAAGACCTTGGAATAATGTATTCAACCTCAGAAAATTTTAAGTTCATTGGATACACTGACAATGACAATGGATGTAACAAAAATGACAGGAAAAGCACATTTGGGTACACATTTCATTTTGGTACAGGTGTTGTGTCATGGGATTTGAAGAAACAACACAGTGTAACTATGACTTCAACAGAATTAGAGTATGTCATAGCTACAGGAGCTGCATGTCAAGATGTTTGGATGCGGAGAATGTTAAAATACCTATCGTAGAATCAACAAGATCCAAAAACAATTTTCTGCAATAACAATTCATCCATTGTTTTGTCAAAGAATCACGTGTTTCACAAGAAAACCAAAAACATCGACACAAGGTATCATTTCATAAGAGAAATGGTGAACAATAAATAAATTTGTTTAGAATTTTGTAGGTTTGAAGATCATCTTGCAGACATATTTGGAAAGGGATACATTCTAGTATCTACAAAGTTATTTAGGAAAGACAAGTTCTGCATAATGAATTCTATCACGAGCAGAGCAAGTTTAAGCTCTGAAACATTTTGTAATATTTTGTTTTAAATTTTGATCTACTCATAATTAAGGGGGAGTGTTGAAAACATTAATTACTCGTTGATCTAAATAGAAAATCAACAGAATCTATGAGAGCTTGTAGCAGGTCAATTTCTGTTAGACAGTCTGACAGGATGAAGAGTTCATGTCTCTCATATATAATCGAGTCGAATTAAATTTTTGAATCTAAGTTACTAGGTAGATAGTTATTATAGCCTTTAATGTAAGTCAATAGAAGTTTTTTATAAGAAGAAGAATATTGTATATTTGATATAGAACACATAGACATACAGAGAAGACATACATACAAACAGATATAGAGCAGAGAAGTGCGGAGAAGAAGAAGAAAAAAAAGAGTCTGTGAATATTGTGAAGCTCAAGCTTCAGTGTTTTTTTAAAGTGTTGAGAGCCGAAGCTTTGTAAAAAGTGAAAAATTGTTATAAATTTCCAAGTTTGTATTTACAGTTATAGTTCTTTATTATAGCGCAACAAGATATATAAATCGATAGTTTATGGTTTAATGCAATTTATTTAGCCACACATCTTCTCCATATTTACTAGAGTGAATGTTGTTTACATTTACTGTTTAGTGAAAGACATAAAGAATCCATATTTATTTCACCGCGTAAAAGTTCTAGTTTTTAACTACAAAGTGTTCAACACAAGTCATATTTAATATTTGGTTATATGATATTGTGAGTGAGTTTCAATATAGTTGTCTCGCAGTTTATCTCAGGTTACCATCGGTGAAAATTGTTTTTGATGTTCTAAGTCTTTAGACTAAGAAATATATTTTTATAAAGTTGGACCAAAATTTGGTTGCAACCTAAATCTTGTCACAGTAAAAGACAATAGAATCCAAGTGAGTCTTTCGAGGTAAAAGTGTGTTGGGTGAAAAGTCCATCATAGTAACTATGTCACAATAATTTTGTTGCAAGAATTTTCGTTAAAGTAAAAGGGGTTTATGACTACGCGGTAACTCAAGTCTATCGCTGAATTAGCTGTCTTTCCCTAGAACATCAGAGGAGATCCTCATTGAATCATTGGAGGAAAACCCAAAATTTGCATCGAAGAAGAGCCCAAAGGCACATCAAAGAAGAAGATTCGATAGTGAATTGGAGGAGACTCTAAAGAAAGAATCAAAACATAGTCTGATTGAGCATCAAACATAGATCTTGATAGAAGCATTGGATGAGATCCTAGCATAGGTATTGGAGGAGAACCCAATATAAAATCAGAAGAGAACCTGATAGAGCATCGAAAGAAGAATTCGACTGATCATTGGAAGGAGGATTCAATATAGTATTAGAATAAAATCTCATAACACATTTGAGGAGAACCAAACAAAACATTGGATAGAGAACCCGATAAAGCATTAGATGAAATATTTGAGAAAGAATCAGAAGTGATCCCAAAGGAGCATCAGACCCACTCTCTGATTGAGCATCAGACGAGATCTTGAAAGGATCATCGAATTAGATCCTGATAGAGCATCGATTGACATCCCCAATAAAGAATCAAATGAGATCTTGCGAAGAGCATTAGATGAGATCCTGAGAAGAGCATCATATGAGATCATGATAAAATAATTGAATGAGATCCCAAGAGGAGCATCAAACAGGGAACCCAATGGAGCATCATACTTCGGATCCCAAAGAGAATCAACCATCAAAGTTTCAAGAACCTGAGAAAGTATTGGACAACAAAACCTGAGAGGAGCATCGAGCATCGTAACCAAGAATTTTATTGGAATTTTTTATAAATTTTTACTTAGAAATCTCAACTGTTTAAGTCCAAAACATAAAAGTTGTCAATTTATAACAGATTTAGTTAAAGTTTAAATAAAAGGGATTGCTATTTATAGTAGAAACCAACAAGGAACCATTGTTAAAAGAAAGATGCCAAGGATGCAAACTTAAAACCCTTGCATA
Organism: Pseudotsuga menziesii; assembly: GCA_001517045.1. NCBI lineage: Eukaryota > Viridiplantae > Streptophyta > Pinopsida > Pinales > Pinaceae > Pseudotsuga > Pseudotsuga menziesii. The sequence goes on along the minus strand of LPNX011091240.1, from coordinate 475,656 downwards.
AAAGAGAAGGGTTGTAGGATGAGATTAAAAGAAAAGAGCTTAAATACAATGCGATATTGAATTAAGGGAGAACATTTATTTCCTTTAGATAGACACACCAAGCAATCCTATTTTTTTTAGAGAGTGATAACGAAGGAAGGACGGAGGATTGAGGAAGAGAGAAGAGAAGGAAGGTGAAGGCCAAATTTAGCCATAACAAAAGGCAGATGAGCCCCCAAGTGAAACCTTCATGGGTAAAAAAAGAAGGCTCAAACAACGCAAAAGAGAGAACATAAGAAAATAAGTAGAAGTTGTAGTGGAAAATGAGCATTTCATGGGGTATTTTTCAAAGATTTTTTTATTTCCCACTGCTAGTTTTCACCAGTAAGAACTTTGATTAGTGGGTTATTATAATGAAGACTAGATTATGTGCAGAAGACTTATGGGATATTGTGTTGAAGGGGAATGAAGAATATTCCTATGAATTCACATATGAAGATTAGACGAAGAATGGTATTGTAACATTGCCTCCCATTTGACAATTCTTGGATGAGAGCATTTATGAAGAATTGGAGAAGCAACAAGTGCTAAGGAAGATTGGAGTATTTTGAAAATTGAGTACAATGAAAGGGGGAGAAACACCTTGTAGAATGCTTCAACACTGGAAGAAGTCTCTATGTATGCAATAGAGAAAGATAATATAGTTGTTTATGAATTCCACCGTGTTGAGTTGTAAGTGAATGGAATTAATGAATATATAGTTTCCAATAAAGAAGCAAAGAACCCCATAATTCATATGCATAGGTGGATAATGTAGACAAAGAGAAAGAAGTTGCAGTTAAAGCTTCCAATGTAGAAGTCCATGATGGTAAAGTTTCCAATATAACAACCTATGATGGTGAAGTTGCCAATGAAGTAGCCACATGTTTAGTGAATTTTGGAAAGGTTGCTGATGAAGATAAAGAAAATTCCAATGAAGTAGTTTGCATTGATGAACTCTTAATAGTAGAGGTCGAAGTAATTGAAATTGCATTGATGAACTCTTAATAGTAGAGGTCGAAGTAATTGAAACAAAGTATGGTTATGGACACATTTGAAATTAAGGTTGGTTAATAGTGTTGTGTAAAAAGGAATTGATTGATGTATTATTTAGAGAATAAATCCTACTTGAAGAATAACACCAAGTGGATGACAAATACAAAGGTGAACAATTTGAAGATTGACTTGCAAATCTCAAAGAAGATAGAGATGGTAACCTACCTTCTAAGGTAGAGGATGATACTGCTGAGTACAAGAAACCATAACAGTTGCATGTGTAGTAATTGACATAGTAAAATACTTAGATGAAGAAGGTAGAGACAATGAAAAATTAGAAATAATGGTCAATGAAATGGCTAAGGAAGACGTGCCTTAGGGCACAATTAACTAATGAACACAAGTAATGATAATGAGCTTACCCAATATGCTTTAAGCTATGCTCATAGATTATGTACAAGGTTTTATTACTGATATACTATTACCTCATCTGGTTAAATTATACCCATAACGTATACCATTATTGGAACATCATGAGCTATACCATTGATATGTAAGTAATAAGGTTCATTTGTTATATTGATCCCTATGATGATTGATTACACATTGTATGGCACATGACTAATGGGATTACTAGTAAGTACTCATTATGTAGGCTAACAACCACCATTCATAGAAAGCACAGTTACACGTGATATGATGTGTATTTTTGATATCATGTAGTCTCATAAGTTTCATTGAGCTTACATTTCATTTGATAGTGCAACCATAGAAGTTGAAGAATGCATCCAAGTTGAAGATGCTACAAAAAGAAAGGTTGATATGAAGAGATTGAGGCAATTATGAATGCTACTGAAAATGGAATAGAGGAATATGACATGAAGACACTTTGTATTCTTGTTGAAAATATTTTTATGAGATGGAGTCTTAAATAAATTCAATTTTATCAACCATTGCTGATTTGTCTTAAAAATTATGAGGATGACAATTATGTCACATGATGAGAAGAAAAAGTGGGTTTCACGATGACCACACTGTAGGAATTTTAAACTTTGAAGATTGAGATCGCAATATTCGATATAAAGGGAAATAAGTGTTTGAATGATGATGAAAATGTCATTGAAGAATGTCTAGATCACTAGTTTTATGGCAAAAGTTAGGAGAAGTGTAGTTTTGCACCTCCCAAGAAGAATAGATGGTTAAAGCCAACTAGCAACAATTTGGTAGAAAATGTCTATTATAATTTTACAATATGGTATTTTGATTGAAATGGATTATTAATTTAAAAATTATGGTTTATGATTTTTTTAAAATAATGATTAACAAAAAATAGTTTTCTTTTTTATTTTTTTTAACAAAGGTTAGCTCAATTAGTAAGACATACATGTGCAAAGTCTCTCCATTAAAAAAAAATTAACAAATTATAAAGATCATTCATTATTTTAAATAACGTAATTTTGAATTATAATGTAGTACTATAAATTTGATATTCAACTCATCTTTGTTAAATTTTTATTCAAAATAAATTATATATTATGAAAGTAAAAATTTATTTATGTTTTAACTATTATTATATATATAAAAGAGCTCTATTTCAATAATTTATATGCTCAACATCATTCTCATGCCATCTCAACCTTAAACCTTTTATAAAAATTATTATTAATTATTTTAAATTTATATAATAAACATTTTTATAATAAATTTGATAAATAATATTAATTTTATGTTTAAAACTAGAAAAAAAAGTTCAAAATCAATAACAAAAACTATATATTAAAATCTAAATTTATTTGTTTCAAAAATTTATATATTGATATTAAACCTAAAAATAACTTAAACTTATTACACACCATAAATTGATTCAGAATTCCTAGTTAAAATCAAACCTACCTTTTCTCTTTCTAAAAATATAATGTATTTAAACTTTGAGTTATCAATAAAATAACGTTTTTTTTCCCTTTAACTTTATCTTTAATGCAGCCATAATAACCTCAAATTACAATTAGTTTTTAAAACTACTTGATGGTACTTTAAAAATTATAATCATAATTTGAGTTAAAAATATCTATTGTCCATTTTACAAGTTCAATATTTCTATCTATGCTATCAAGATTGAAAACATATTTGTTTTTTATAATTGCATGCTATCAGGATTGAAATCATTTTTTTGTTATAATAATAATAATAATAATAATCTATTTTTAAGGTCACCGCCAAGCGAGACACCAAATTGGTGTATGAGACCTCCTTGTTTGTGGGACAAGGGACCCCCCTCTGCCCAGGGATTTAACTGCTAAAGTCTACAGAGGTGTATATACACTACCCCCTCTGGATTTGAACCCGTGACCTCCTAAGAGGAAACACATGCTCTTAACCATTAGACCCACTCTATAATTGCATGCCATCAAGATTGAAATCATATTTTCGAAAAAAATTACTGTAGCGTAAATTTAAAACTTTTAATCGAACAAAATCATAAGAAATTAAATCACGATTTAAGCTAATTGGTAGCGAGAACAGACGGGCATGATACGATTAATAATTATAGCGAGCGAGCTTATTAACCGTCTCTAATGTCCTATACATATATTAATTTGATCACCCACTACTGCCCGGCAATTTGACGGTTGATCTGCCAGCTTCGTTTCTAAAACAAACTCTAGTGCACAAATCACTAGCAAGTCGAGGTTTTATCAGCCAGTCCTGGAGCATATGGGTGCATCAGCCATCCCGAACATGACTGGTTCTGAGGGCATTTAAAACGAGTTCCTCTACAATTGATCTTAAATTTTGATTTTTATAATCATATAAATCCATGTTGATTTGAAACTTTATCAACTGAATCAAAACCAAATCAAATATAATATTAATGTAAGACTCTATGGTGTGTTACTCTAAGTGATCATATAATTGAGTCGTAAAATGATCTAATTTAATGTAAATTTATTTAAATTTGATATAAAAACACTAATTTAATAAGTAGGAAAATATTTTTTTAATTATAAATTAAAATAATAATTAAAAGCAAATTATCATGAAAAAACATATATTCAATTTACCATCTAACTAAAATTAAATTAAATATACTTTTAAATTTATATGGTTATCCAAAGTAATACATATTAAACCATGCAAAGTCTATAACATACCATAAACAACTAAAATAAGTATCATAAACCCAACTAACCTCACAACGTTTTTAGCCCCAAGGGTTAGCTCAATTGGTAAGACGTGTGCACACTCTCTCGGTACGGAGGGAGGTCACGGGTTTGAGCCTCGAGTCCTTTGGGGTTAGGCCTTCTGTGAGGAAGGCCAGCGGTTTACCACCTCTACCATCCACTAATGTGGGAAAGTATTGCTGGATTTCCCGTGGATCTTTACTCTGACAAAAAAAAACCTCACAACTTTTTTTAATCACCTAAAAGAATGAGAACCGTGAACTAAGAAAGTGTATTACCATTTTAGTCATTAATATTTCAACGTTGAAGTACAATAATTGGAATATAACAAGCATATAATTATAAAATTATCTTACGAAACGGACCAACAAATAAAACGAAAGTCGATCCCAAAATTTCACAATCATTCTATTGTGTCTTTAATTTATTAAGTAGAGACATAAGGTCCATGTGCACACCAGCGCATAAATTCGCACTCTGATTATTTTATTTTAAAAAACACTATTTGTAAAATTATTGAAACATTTGTTTAATTAATTCCCGACTAGTTCTAATGCTTGCTAATCGGCTGGGGGAGTAGCAGGATATGCCTTCCACACGATGACCCTCCTTTCTGGGTTTATAGAACATGTTATTATATTAAAATTATCTAGAAAGAAGAAGTTATCACATTAATTTTAATTAAAATAAAATTTTATTATTTTGATTTCAAAATTTTTAAATTTTTAAACAATATCTCAATCAGCATGGTACAAAAGAAATGAACATCACATAGCCATTAAGCTTCTAAAAATATGATATCAAAATTTGGTACGAAATTAATGAACGTCACATAGCCGTTAAAGCTCTAAAAATATGCTATCAAAATTATCTACTAAGTTAAGAAGCAAAAAAACTGTTATATAAATTCCTATCTATTAAGTTAAGAAGGAAAAAATTAATTACATTAAGAAAGAAAAAATATTATATTAAATTTAAATTAATAATTTAGAATCAGTTTCTAAGGGTTTAGAATTAAATTAGTTTCTAAGCGTTTAGAATAAGTAACATGAGTTTTGTTTGATAATTTTCCATCGAAAAAGTAGGCGCGCTTTCCAAGGAATGCCACCCATCATTTAGTGAACTTCACATAAGGATGCATTTCTAACATAGGTTATTGTTAATTGGTTGGTAGTTGAATGATTTAAGAGTAAGTGTACTTTTCTTAATATTATAAGAATGGTATTGTCTCGTGAATAAGGGTGGGTGATTACTATAAGGAAGGAAAATATATAGTACTTTTCTTAATACTATAAGAATGGTATTGTCTCGTGAATAAGGGTGGGTGATTACTATAAGGAAAATATATAGTAGATGTTTTTGGTTTTATATAAATGGGAAAAATTATAAAAAAAAATTCCCAAAGGTTTGAGTAGATTTTCATTATAATAAAAAATTTGGTTGTATTTTTATTGATATTAGGTATAAGTGCATTAACTATATTAAAAACATTTGAGTGCTTTACATACCAATAGGCACTAGTGCTTCAATTTTTTTTGCAGTAAGCACCAACTATATTAAAAACATTTGAGTGCTTTACATACCAATAGGCACTAGTGCTTCAAATTTTTTTGCAGTAAGCATGGACAAGTATAATATATTTACAAAACTCTAAAGCATATTTTAGATGTTGAAAGCATTGCTATGTATAACATACTTACAAAAGTCTAGAGGATATTTTAGATGTTCAAAGCATTGACATGCATATCATATTTACAAAACTCTAGAGCATATTTTAGATATTCAAAGTATTGGGATAGTTATATCTATAATATATTAGTGTTTGATAGTCAAATGAGCTTTAAAAACATACTCCACATTCGTGTAAAGTTTATAAAAGAAAATCAATAGAGCATATTGCATATGTAAAAACATTAGTACATAGACCATCTTGTGCATCATAAGTTATTGTAATCATAATAAACACAATTTAATGATTTCGATCACGGTATCATTGAAGGAAGTAGTATGATTTCTCTTGTTAGGAGCATTAATGGTTTTATTGTAGTTCCCCCCACTATTGCATATTGTGCATTTAATCACAATTATCCATAAGAAGTAGTGGACGACATCATTGAGTTGAAATGATCATCTAATGAAAAAATATGTTTTAGTGTTGAGTTTTTTTATGTTGTGCATATGCAAATAAAAATTCATGTTTTTTTAAACAAAGTTTCAATTCATAATAATAAAATCATATATTTTGCATAATAGTGGGTGCTTGCACGAAGTTGAGGGACCTTTTAGAAGCAATTGTAGTTTTGCAAAACCTGCTTTCAATTTTAAAAAACAAACTGCATGTAGGTTCCTTAGCACTAGATTTGGAGGGGCCAAAACTTGACATGTCTACTGACATGCATGTTGGGCAGATTGAAATCCACACATAGTTTTTTGTTACAAAATGTGCATGTGTTTTGTACTTATAAAAACCACATGTTAATTTTTGTTACAAAACACACACACATTTTGTAGTTACAAAAAAATGTGCACAATTTATAAGACATGTTATAAACCCATACATATCCATCCCTCCCTTCCTACATCTCCATGCCTCTCTCTCTCTCTACCCATAAATCTCTTTCTCCCTCTCCCCTTTCCTCCCTCCCTCTCTCCCTAACTCTCTCTCCATATCCTTCCATCCCTATCGCTCCCTCCCTAACAAAAATTATCCCCATCTCACTCCTTCTCTCCCCTACTCTTTCACCTAGACATAACCTCGAACCCTCTCAACACCCCCCACCTTTCTCTCTCTCTCTTTCACACATAGACACACGCACTCACTATCCTTGACCCCTCCTCTCTGTCCCTAACCCCTATAATTCTCTCACTACCCTTAACCAAACCCTCTATCCCTCTCTCTCTCTCCCATACTCCCCCAATATATGACCTCCCATCTCTCTCTCTCTCGCTCATGCACACACACACATACACCTAACACCCTTCCCCCAGCCACTTATAAACCCACAGTCTCTCTCTCTGTCCTTCTCTTTCTCTCTTTCCCCACCTTATACCCC
>LPNX011091240.1:414282-468283 GCA_001517045.1 Pseudotsuga menziesii | reverse complement strand
ACTCTTGCTACCCGGTAACCACCCCATAATCCTCGCTATATCTCTCCCATACCCCCCCTCCTCCTACCACTTACTACCCCCCTCTCTCTACCCCTACCTTATAACCCCTCTTATATATAACTACCCTAATCATCCCTAAATCCCTGCCCAACCCAATCTATACCTCTTTTTATCCCCTATCCCCACTCCCCCCTACCCCTAATAACCCATGCCCACTCATCCCTTAGATCTCTCTCTCTCTCTCTACTCCTCCCACTAACAATAAATAGCTCCTCCCCCTCTCTCCCACCTCCTCTTTGTAACCCTTCCCAACCCCCTCTCTCACTCTCTCCCCCCCTATTCCTCTCCCTACCTCTAACCTCACCTCCTCTTCCTTTATCTCTCTCTCTCTATCCCTCCTTCTTATCCCCTAATACTCCATGCACGCGTGGGGATAGATAGAGAGGATAGGCATGCATGGGGAAACCTCACATGTATATCTCTCTCCCCTAATACTCCATGCATGCCTAAACCTCACCTGTATATCTCTCTCCCTCATCCCCCTAACAACCCCCACTCTCTCACTCTCACTACCCCTAACCCCCCTATCTATCCCTAATCCCATGCCTACTCTCCATACCCATAACTATTGCCTCTACATCTCTCTCTCTCTCTCCCCACCCTATATGCCCCCTTGTATAAACCTTCCCTAATCCTACCTAAAATCCTACCCTCCCCTACCCTCATATCTATCTCACTCTCTTCCCCAATTCCCCCTTCACCCTATCCTTAATCAGCCATACCATCCCCTCACTTTTCGCCAACTCTCTCTCTATATATATACCAATCCCCTAACACATCTCATTCTCTCTCTCTCTCTCTCTCTCTCTCTCTCTCTCTCTCTCTCCCCTAATCCCCCTCCCCTTATATCTTACCACCCCCCATCTCTCTCTCAATACACCCACCCTATAACCCCTCTTCCATCTAACTACCATAATCCTCCTTAAACACTTACCCTTCCAACTCTAATCTCTATCTCTTTCTCTTCCCCAACCGCCCTCCTCCCTCTTACAACTATGGTAAATTTGATGTCTATAGCATCACACACGCATTTTACTGATGCATATCACATGTGCATTTTATCTTTACAAAACACATGTGCAATTTGCAGAGATAAAACACACATGTGTTTTGGTTTTCATGGAACTTAGATAGGCAAGAAAGAAAATTTGGATTTAAAGGGAGTGCACTCGTGTGAAATTATGGCCTAAACCAAGCCTTGTAACATGTTTTTGTATCATCACTATTACTATGTGTCTTGTTTGTAGTTAGCTTTAGATCAAACAAACATATGCTATGGAATATCGTAAACCATATCTAAATGGCCATTTCATCCATTTTCTCAATATGCATGTGTTTTCACACTCATTATAGTATGCTACACACAATCATATTTGATGAAATTTTATACATACATAGCATTTTTATACATATTCCGACTATCTATCTATCTATCTATCTATCTATCTATCTATCTATCTATATACATATATATATTATATTTTTCTATTTCCATTACTCCTTAATTCAAAACACAAGTTGTTAGTGTTTCTTCCATAATTTTTTAATTTCTCAAGCATTTAAGAAAAATGTATGCTACACTACTGGAAACCAACCTATACCTATTATATAAAAAATCATTTAATGACCATTACATTAAGACCTTCAAAAGAGGGACCCGCACTTGACGTATTATTTTCAAGTTTTGGTCACATAAATAATTTAAAAAAAATTACTAAATTTATTTTTGGAAAATAGTGTTGCACTAGTACTACTGGTTCTCTATATGTCTACCAATTTTTGTAGTTTGATTCCATTGTTTAGGAAATCAAAGGTGGGACCCACAACGACATATACTTTATCATTGGCCAAAAAAGTAAATGTAACTATTAGAATATATCAAACTTGAGATAGCTATGCGAATTTTCAATGGAGAAAATTTATATATTCAAAAACATGATTTAATTTCCTACATTTCATCATTTTTTACTCAAAGAAATATTTATTGTGTAAGTATCTCAAAATATCCATGTAAATTGAGGGATGTCTATTTTTTTAGTTTTCTATTTCATCTAATGTTCCAAAAGGAGCCTTCATTATCTTGCAACAAACCTAATATTACTATTACTATTTTAATTATTGCATTAATGTGTTGTATTATTTATACAAATATATCAATTTATTATACTTTTTTTTCATTGTGACAAGGAAGAAAAAAGTGTGAGGAGGATGTGTGCCACTATATATCCAAAAATAAATGCCCTTTTATTGTCACATACCAATCGACTAGATTAGACGGTGCCTCTAGTGCTTTATCTAACATAAAATTTGTTATTTTATTTTATATTATTGTATACAATGGTCTTATGAATTCATCCCAAATTTCTTGTAGCTACTGACATACTTTTGTTCCCATAGTATTTTGCATTAGACATGAATTGGTTCATCAATTGGAAGCCATTTCCATCCCATTCTTAGAATATTACGTATATCACATACAACCCCTAAAATATAGGTTTAGACATGTAAAACTCTAAGAACATACTTAGGGATGTATCTCTCATAGTATAAATAACTTGCTTCAAATTTGCACACATCATGTCTCCCTAGTTAAATATGGCACCAAGTGAAGTGACTTGCTCCAATAGAGGCACCCATGATTCTTGAAATTGTGTGGCATCTTTTCTACATACAACCAAGAAATAAATGTTGAAACCATTAAGTAACTTGGTATTATATACTTTGTAGGATATAAACAAATATCTCTTCATTTGAATCTCTTACGCCTTACCTACCATTTCCTTAAGAACATGTGATACCCCATATCTATTGCAGTTATTTATTCATTAGTTAAATGAATGATAGGGAATAAGAAGTTATAGTAAGAAACACGAGGATATCGTTGGAAGTATGTTTTTTTTTTGTCATCTACACTCTTCATTAATCTATTTTCAATGTCAAATATGGGATCTAACCATGAAATTACTTTGGAACATAGGAAAAACAACTAGTCTAGTTGCTACCATGTGAAGATCTGATTTACTCATGTTCTAATAAACTCTCAAATAATTAATATATTCTTTTGGTATGGCTAGGTAATTCTTATTTATGATAATAATAAATCATCATTAATACCATTTCCTACCGAGACAAGAGATTTAGAAAGAATGAGGTTTATAGAGCTTCTACTTTAATTGTTAAACCCAGGGATTCGTACAAACACATGAGGGTTTTGCCTAATTTATGCAACTACAAAGGAAACTGATTGTGTCTAGTAGTATCAAACTTCAAACTTATACTATTTAAATCATACTAAGAAAAATCAAAGTAAATTCAATCTACAATCTATGGGTTATAAGAAACATGGATCTATATCAATCAGTCAAGCACATATCCTTTAGCAGCTATCTTTAGAGACATGTTTTAAGAAGCTCTTCTCCTAGTTTTTACTAAACCTTTTCAAATGCTTCCCAATCTACTCTACCATTGACATATCGATCCTAGACTATTTTTTTTCCTAATACTAATAATAATATCTCATGCAAAAATAAATGAATTTAAGTTGCAAAAACAATAAAGGAATTTAAAATGGCAAGAAATGATTGATTAAAGATATTCTATTTGAAATAAAGAAAGTATTCTACAAACTATAGTAAATATTCTCTATTCTTTATTCTACTAATAATTCATACTTAAACATAAAATCTATGTTAACATATAGATTCATGTAGTCACCTATAGATGAAACCTAATCCATGGTGATACATGAATGAAAAAGTACTCAATAAACTAGAAAAATAAAGGTCTTCATCGGCATTAAAATTAATTAATTAACATAACTAGATGCATCTCTCTTCAAACTATAATCATAATTAAGTTCATACAAAAAAGAGCACTAGCCTCGCTACTTTCTTTGCTTAGTTTTCTAGTGTCAAAATGAATATGTAATCTAATTGCTCCATTTAGTTTATGCAAAATATATTCATGATATTGGTGCTAAGTGTGTTTGGTAAGATTGCTTGAAATAATATTTAGCATCGGAGTGCTATACAGATTCGGGGACTATGCCCCCAAATGATAGAACTTCAAACTGCATCGAATCTGCTACATGTGTCTTCAATGTGGGAACTAGAGATGTTGGCCAATTAGGAGTACTTCACTCATTTGCGTCCATGAGTTAATTTTGTGATCTTCGCATTGGATCAAAACTAGAATTTTGGTCACAAAACTAGTACTTCTCATTCATGTTCCTTCTTCTTGTCTTTAGATAGCTTGGAACTAATTAATAAAAAATAGTGCTCCTTCTAGATTGTGGAGTCATGGATAAAGCAAGATGGAATGTATTTCCTTCATACTATGCTAAAGCACCATATTCATTAGTATCTTTTTGACACATTTAATCATTGAAAACTCAAGGAATTAATCAACTTTAACAAATATTTTCTAAATCTACATAATATCAAAACTAAGTGTCTTTCCTATTTAATATATGCGCATTATCTACATAATTAGGTCTTAGGGTTCTTTATTTGACCAAAGGAATGATAACCGAAAGTAGGATCCATCACTCATGTTTGAATATTTGGTATATTTCACCACATCTAAATGATGGCTCATTATCTATGTCACCATATTCCATTGCAGAACAAGTTATTTCACCCTAATTTTATAATGAAGATACTTCATACACCAAAAGTTTCTTTCTCTTTGGTATACCTATGATCCATATTGTAGTCCTATATCTCATCATCATTATCTTTGAAATAAAATGCTATGATTAGAAATAAAACAAATTTGAACTAGATGTGATGAGGCTTGGATTTTCTTCACCAACACTTTGAAAATCATGGATAGGAGCTTCCAATCTATCTTTCTCATTGCTCCCAATTTATGGAAAAGAATGTGTCCTGGAAATTTTAGTCCATACAAATTAAAATAAAACTAGGGTATAAACCATTTAAATCCATTTTAACAAGAACAACAAAATAGGGAAGGAATGTAATCTCACACATAAATTAAAGGATATAAAATCCTATGGGTGAGGGTTATATGCTTTATCGCATGAGATAACAATATAAGGAGTGAGGTCAATGATAGTGGTGAATCTTGGAAAAAGGTGCAAGGAATTAGGTGTAATTTGTTGAAGATGTAATGCATGTCTAAACTACTAAACCGTAAAATCCTAGATTAAATGCTCAAAATAAAAGGAATTAATTTGTTGTTGTGGGTTTATGGTGAATCTTATGGTAGGGGAATATCGAGTAGCAAATAATAATATGAACCCCTCCTTCCCCTAGGTTAACTTCTTTTAAATCCATTGTATGTAAAAGTAACAACATTATTTTAATAGTAATAGATATGTTGAATAAGAAAAAATAAAATGGTCAGGGCTGATGTTAACCTACTTGGAAATATGATGGCCAATGGTCATTTCGTAGGGTTACCTCTTTGTCTAAGTGGTAGTTCCTTGGTCACAAACTTGAGCTCTTGACTTCTCCAAATAAAATATATGTGTGAATTGTATTTAGATCAAGTGCATTTATAACATTTACTTCATCTTGTAAATTATAAGTTCTTATTAATTGAATACCATTATGTATGACACTCCAAGAAACAACCCATTGTTACTTCCAAAATATATGGGTTAAGTGTTATGTAGAAAATAGGTAAATTTGTGATCCAATATGCTTCTCTAAAAAATTTATGCATGAAAAAGGATACTTACCCTTATCCTCCTTTCCCATGTCATGGATTTAAACGATATATTATTATGATTATGCAAAATATCACATGATATTAGCATTCTCTATGTGTTTCATCTCTAGGCCATAATTCCCCAAATATTCAAATCACAAGGCCTTGTTGCATGTTGAAAAAACTGATTGATGGAAGACATCACGAGTAAATTTCCTTCTGTGCAATATGTCATTCTTGTCATTCTTGTAAAATATATGTGATGCAAAAATTCCAAAAATTTATAAGTTGAAAGTCAAATTATTGAAACTTGTTTTTTAGTGTCTTTATTGCATAGGATCAAAATTTACAAAATTACAAACATGCAATATGTTATAGTAGTATTTATTTTGAGTGTGAAACATTGCAAAAATAAATAAATTCATCATAGAAAAGTAAAAAAATTCTAAGCTATTTTGAAACTTTGATCAAATAAGAAGAATCTCAATGACACAAAATTCTCAATATTGACTCAACAAATCAAAATAATTAAAGTAAATTCACTGGTAAAGAACACAATGAGAAGATCTATGGTCTATGGTCTAGAATTGAAACTTAAAATAATGGAAGGTAAATCAAGAAGATTGGATTAAAAAATGAAGGTAGTTAGTAAGATCATAGTACCTACATAAATAAAATAAGTAGGGGTTCTCTTTTCTTGTGCTAAGTGTTCATAAAATTTGGCTCAGGTGTGCGAGTGGAGTGCCACTTGATGTGGGAACCCACCACAATCCTTTATCCCACATTCAAGTCCTTTGGGATTCCAAGTCAGGTTGCCTTTCCAAGTTCACCCATATAGAATTCTTGAGCCAAGATCTCATGCCAAGGTTTCCCATGTGTGGAAGTTGGTGGAGGTGCCAATCACTAAGATCATGAAATCCTACCCCACTCCAAAGTGTTTCCATTCTTGGAAACATCTCCAAGATTCCTACCACACTTGGAAAAAAATGTCGAAACTTTCTTCCTACCACCACAATAACTACTCCTTTGTTCATCATCAGTTCCCCTCATCTCCACTACTATGCATGTATCCACACTCCTCCTTCTCTCTACAATTGTTTGATTGATCAGTCTGTCCCATCGAAGTCCTAAGTTCACATGTACCAGTCCAATAAGCGTAGCCTACCTATGACATGGTGACCATTGCATTTTTGTTGAGAAGCATGTTGCTAAACTGCTTGGCACTTAGACCTGTCGTCCAATTCCCTGCTTGGATTCATTTCTAGAATGCCTCTTTCTCAAGGCGCTGAAGGCCCCTACTACCTGGCGCCAAAGGTAGTGGACTTGATGTGAGGATACTTTAATCAGAAAGAGTAGGAGGATGGTTCCTATGAAAATTTCCCATGTTACCATATTTTCTTAGCTTCTCCGCTAACATTTTTCTCAAGTATAATAAAAGAGTCAAGTTTCCACTAACCTGGACATCACCTTCATCCAACAATCATCGTTCTTCCTTTTCCTCTATCTAGCTCTACCCATTTGTGTCTGAGGTGGTTGCAAGAGAAAATTTTAGGGGAGAAAATTATCCCATGCGCTATTTTTGACCTTTTTTTCAAAAAAAGATTCACCAATTTTCCCTTTTTTCCAAATATTATTTTCCAAATTCCATGGGATAATTTTTTTTACTTTAAAAATTGCCAAATTTGTCCAAAAACTATTTAAAGTCCTTTGAATTTTGAATATTTTTCAAAATAACTGCCAAACATTGTATGGCTACAAATTTAAGAACTACTAAGATTCACTAAGGTTTCTACACTTTGACAAAATTATGGATTTCTACTTGGTGTCCCCTCTTGTGTTTGGGTCACCATTGAAAACCCCTTCTACAAATCCTTATCTTCGTACATAACAAGGAAGAAATTGGTAGCCTTGTCCATGCTTTTCAAGAAGGATTTCACAATCCGAGTCAGCTCTTTCCATATAATATTCCAATTATCTCATGGACTTGTGACTAGATGGTTCCAACACTCCGTTGGTTGGCCGACCTCCTTTATCTTTGCGTTTATCTATTGCCTTTCAAAATTCTATTCCAGCTGGGTATTTGATAGGTGTCACCCTCATAGAGTTAATCTTCCCGACTCTATGTCGCTTCATCATATTATGCACAATGATCGGATTTACTTGCAAACGGGTTTCTGAACACTCTAAGTGAGGCATGGGAACTTCCTTTTACCTCCTCAAATAATACTACCCCAAGACAACATTGATGTCATCCATTACCATGACTGTGACTCTCTCCTCACTAGTCCATTCACCAAGTTTCAAAGGTACAGAGTTGGCCACTCCAACCTTTTCCACTTTTGAATTCACTACTTTAAAGGAAGTCCATTTGTTCCCATGGCTGCAAATCCTTCATGAAGTGATCAATATTATCTTTGTCACTCATGTCTTGTATCTCTATTAGGAGGAAATTATATGCATTAATGTAATCTTGGACCCTTTTGAGTGTGCTTGAGCTTCATAAGCTCATTTCAGGAAACCCAACCTCGCTTCCTTGGTCTAAATTGTTCCTTTAATGCAACCCTCATTCGATTATAGTTCTTAATTTTTTTGTATAATGATCCTAAGACACATCTTATGCTCAATTTCTCCATCACAGTTTCACTATGCCTATGAGAAGCATAGCAACAATGCTCACCTTGGCCTCATCAGAACTCCCATTTAGTTGTTCCAAGTGCTGCTCAACATCCTATCATAAATTCCCAAGAACTTTGGTGTTTTGGGTCCCATCATATCATTCAGGATCCTTTGTGTTCATAATCATTGATAGTACTAACCCATTATCACCTGCAATGGTTTGGTTCAGGATAATCATGGTCTCTTATTTCTCTTAAACTTAGAGTCAAAGTTCCTACACTAGGCCTTCAAGATTCACAACTTTTCCATCCATATTAGTTTTTTCCACTTCTTCTACCACATCCATGATGGATCAAAACTCATTCATAGGCTCATTGAACATGTTATACATGAATTCTATTTATTTCCCCATGGTTTCATCTTTCTCCCCATGCTTTCAAAAGGTTGTTGTTAATTACTTAACACTCCTTTAAAGTAACGTGAATCTATCCTTCACCTTAGGAGTTTTTGGTTAACACCGCCTTCATTGTATTGAAGATGTAAGATTTTTGGTAAGGTCCACGCCCTTTATTCCAGTCCCTCGAGGTCCTGATCTTAGGTAAGGTCTTTAAATAAAGGTCAACCCTGCCTACTAAATCCTTGCTCCCTCCTCCCAGAATGCCCAGCCCGGACCCACTTACCCATCGTCAGTCAGGACCTGAGGCCTTCCCCACTATGAAGGAAGGGATACCAACTACATGAGGGAGGCTAGGAAGACCTTGGCACTGGGTATACTTCATGACTTATTACTTATGAGGATTAGTTGGGCATAGCATAAAGGGAAAACCCCTTGCCCTTTATTTCACATTCGATCCAACACATGGGTTTAGTTTATAATTTGTTTAACAATGGACACTTCAATCATAAGCATAGTCAGTTTTCCAACATGTGCACCTACTTAGTGCTAAGCACACTTCAATGAAAGTGTGTTGATTACTAGGGACCCTTCCATCGAGTCCATTAAGGGTCCAAAACCTTGGTTCATTGTCTTCTGGTAGGAATGTCCATGTACTGATAGAAAGGGCACACTCTTTTTTATTGTAGTAATGATTTTGGGCATCTTCTACCCATTAGCACCCACAACTAAGTTATGGTTTTCTACCACCTTCAAGGAAACCCAAGTTTCTTCGATATGTTAGGTGCAACAGACACTCCTATGAGTTTGTGTTCTACCTAAGCTCTTCCAACACTCCACTCTTCTCATTGAATCCTCTCTCTTTCATTTTTTCTCTTGTGATCTCTATTTCCTCAACTACCCCAATCACTCTTTCCTCACACACTCATTATACCATTTCCCTTACAATCCAACACTCCATCCTCTGCTTTCCACCCTTCTATATTCATGTCCACCCTTCAACCTCTCCTCTGTTTCCTCAATAACCCCGATCCCTTATCTACACATCACCCACCACCATTTCCTACATTATCCAACATCATTCCATTGATTCATTCCACCCACACCCTTACTCCTCACCCTTTCATCCTCTACACAGTCCCCCACCCTTTCTCATTCCCTCTTGCACCCTTCCTCCAACTTTGAACCACACACCTCCCTATGCACATATCCACATGCCTCTCCATCCTTTGTCCCATGAAAAAAACCCTCCCATGATACCATACCCCTCTCCTTTCCTATACCTTTGCTGGTATCAATTCTCCTACCTCCATTCCCACACCCCACACTACTACAACCGCCCTTCTCTACTACAAGGCCTTATTCTTATGTTACTGCATGCCCCCTCCCTCTCTTCAGTTCACTCACACTCATCCATACCTATTTCTCACTCACTGCTCATGACATTTCCTACTCACCATTACCAAAATGCTTCCACTCTCCCTTATCTTCCCATCCTTGCATAATTCACTCACATCTGCAATCATCCCATCTTCCAATCCTCCCACAACACTCTGTGTTGCATTCCATGATTGTTACTCTCTCTCCCCTTGTTCTAGAAATCTCTCCCCATGCTTCATACACCGCATAGCTCCAATGAATGCGCTGAAAATATCCATGCATTCAATGCTCCTCCAAATCTTTGCTATCCTTCCCATTTCCCTCTCCTCCAATCTGACTCCAATTCCTAGGGTTTAAAACGCTAGATTCACCTTTTTTTAACAAAAAAATATAATGACAACAACAACATAAAAAATACCAATAATAATGTTATAACAATTTAAATCTCCCCCTTCAGAAAAAAATAAAAAATAAAACAATACACATATAATATTATTATTTTTATAATAATAGTTATTATTATTTTTTATAGTTAACTTCTTTCATAAAATTAAATTTTGATACACTTCCAAAGTCCTCGAATGTTGCAATATAACCCACCATGGATACTTTTCTTTATGGGATAGTAAAAATAAAAGAAATGTTAAAAACAATGAAGAAAAACTAAAAAGAAGAAGAAGAAGAATTTATGCATCTCGATGATAATTTTTTTAAGGAAAAAAATGGTAAAAAACCATGAAGACAAACTAACAGACGAAGAATTTTTGCATCTAGAGGAATAATTTTTGAATAAATTGATGAGAAAGATGATAACTCAAATGAAAATGTATTTACAACATATAATAATGATTACATCAATCAATACAGTGAAAAAGAAAACATAAAGTAAGACAGTCAAGGAACTATCCATGAGACAAACTAGGAAGAAATGATTATTGATTGATCCAAGAGGATCTTCGAGATCGATCAAAATTAAAATATTGAAAATGAAAAGATAAAATTTCAGCTATGTAGATCTCGGTGATAGATTTCCGAAAGCGTTTGTTTCATGCAAAACATGCTCCAGACGTGGAAGTTATTCAATTATGAACTTTAGGCAAAACATGTAAAATTGGCAAAATGGTGTTCCACATGGGATACACAAATTTAATGTTTGCATTGCCAAAAAGGTGGGTATGATGAAGAATTCTTGGAAGCTACATTCGGATCTAAAACCAAAGTGGGTTCAACATCAAATAGGTAAGAATAAGACCACTGCTACCATTCAGTGTGATCTTGGATCCGAATCTGAGGATGATCTAAGGTATTAATTGTTGGCATAAAAGATATAATATCTAATGTTAACACATGTACTTCTTATTCTAATAAATATCATGATGAAAAGGATAGGGATGCATTATTCCATCTAAGAGTAATCTCTAAGCATACATAGATTGATATAGTAACTGACAGTGGTTACGAGCGAATCTTTTATCAAAAAACCTTGTTAATGATCTTGTATTGGAAACTAATTTGCATCCTAAACCATATCTACTTGGATGGGTATGTAAGAATGCACAGTTGCAAGCCACCAAGCAGTGTTGAGTAAGGTTTTCCATTAATTCTCATTTCATTGATGAAGTTGTTCTAAATGTGATACCTCTTGATATTTGTGGCATAATGTTGGGTATATTTGTTTGATAGAAAACCCATCTTCTTCAGGGAGAATAATAAGTATCCTTTCTTCAAGACAGAGATCAAATACATTGTAAGATCTCATAATATGAAAAATTATTTGACTATGGTTGCTACAGGGAAGATGAAGATGTTGTTAAATGAAAGTAAAGGTTTATCTCTTATGACAGTTAAAAATTGTGGTTTTGGAAATTAATTAGTACATGCCAATACTAATAAGATGTTACAAGATATACAACAAGAAAAACATGGGGAAATGGATCCTGAAAACATCTTGGATTGAAGGGACAAAGATCCATTAGTCCTTACTACTTATGTAAAGAGAAACAACCTTTCATTCTATTTGAAATTTGCATGGTCAGTTTTATGTCTACTTTTTCTACTATGTACTTTTGTTTGGATGGTCCCTGTGACATTACAAACATATTTATATATAGATGATAAAATGATTATGTTTTTTAACAACAGAATGGTTGTTTTTTCTTTTTGATGATGATCTAAACGTTTCTAAATAGAGTAGGTTGCTTGGTGGAAACAAGTTAATTGGGGTCATGGTGTCCTCACTTTTTTTTCAAGTAATTTGTACTTTTGGTGGTCCAAAATCACCTTAGTGGGGTCGTTTAATCCAGGGGGATATCCGGGACTGATCAAAATTAAATTCTTCAAAATGCAAACAAAAAATCGTAGCTGCATAGAGATTGGTTATAAATTTTTGGAAATCTTCATTTCATGCAAAACATACTCCAGATGTGAAAGTTATTCAATTCTAAACTTTTGACAAAATAGGTTAAATTAGAAAAATGAGGTGCCACACGGAAATATTGTAAGGCTGACATATGGCCTGTATGGTGTTGGCGTGGATCCACCACAATGTGCCACTTGGAAATTACATATGGTAATTACAGTCAATAGGTGGTTGATGTGGCATGTCCACAACATGACATGTGGTTGAGGTTGATGACATAGATTGGTGATGTGGTTGACAGGTGGACCATTGATTGGTGTCCAAGTGGGCCAATCAGGGATTGCCATGTGGAATCCCTAATGGCACATTATTGGATTTTTTTCCAAAATTTTTGGGATTTGGGGAGGATCGAGCCCCTTGACCTCCATGCTTCCTGCACCTCCACCATTCTTTGTCAACCGTCTCCTCTTCTCATGGGTCTTAAAATCTATACAAGAGAGGTTATATTTAAGGTTGAATATATATTTTAATGGAAAAAGGGTTGGCCGAGGGTTAAGTTCTTGGCCCCCATATATTGTAATGTTATACCTCTTATAGCTGATTTTACCACACTTGGTATATCATGTTTTTATGGCCTATCCCTGTCACTATGCAAACTCTTTGGACCACCTTTTATTAGTATAACTTTGATGCTCTGGGAAATACCCTTAAAAATTCATTTTTATGGGTATACATGGGTCAACACGTTATAGCTTGCGTGTACACACAACTTGCCATACTATGACCCGTTTACATCGGGAAATGTGCTCAAAACTAATTTTTTTGCAGTTTTCCCTCATCAAGTAATGAATAACTTGACTCTTGGCATCCCATATGCTTGGAAATGCTTCAACTCGACCCTTCACTTCTCATCGAGGGGCTATATATTGAGCTACTTAGAAGCATTGAAGGAGGAGAACTTGTGAGAGAAAAGAAACTATAGTTGATTTGTGCCCCATTCTTGCATACTTGAGTCTGCATCCCTTTAATAATCCTTGGTGAAGCCATTGGTTCTCTTTCCCAAGCTTTCCTTTGTCTTATGATCTTGCCTTAATATGGATTTTTGAAGTGGTAGAGGCCTAGGTGGAGGACTCGATTTCTTGATTTCGATAAGGTGCTGACAGAGGTTGTCATTTGCATCTCTATTTACATTTAATTGAAATATGCATTTCTCATCCATTATATTGTAACTATGAATATTTTTATCGATGTATGTAGTTTCTTTGATTATATATTGGATTTTTACATGCCAGGGTAGGTTCTAACACTTAATATCTATCATGCTTGTGTGTTTCATTTTTGTTGAGAATGAAATGTAGGTGCAAGTGTGATTGAAAGCTCGAAGAGGATCTTCTACGAACATCTAGAATAAGGTACACTTCTCATGCCTTGGTGTTAGACTTGTTTATCTCTTTAGCATACTGGAAGTGGATTGATTTCTAGTGTCATAATGCCTGTTATGGTCCACCCCAAGCCATAGGAATTTTTCTCCGTAACAATACCCTTATGCCAAACCAAAGCTATACCATATGCCATGTAACAAGTCACAAGATATGCCACTGCTTTCCAACACTATAACAAAAGCATGTGTTGGGAAGAGTTTCGCGGGTTTGAAATGTTTTGAACCATTACACCATTCATGCCACATTTGTTGGGATTTACTATCTAATATCTTTAAATTAGTATTTGGTTGGGTTTTGACCCCACATAGGAGCGTACTTACTTTTCCTTATTTTTAAACCCATATCCATATTTTTATATGATTTTCAAACCATATATATATATCATATTTCGTATTTTGGTTTGTTTTCAACCAAGATGTATTATTTAATGGGGTTTTTACCATATTTTCATTCATTTTTAAATGGATTTTAATGCTTTTACTTTGGGATTATAAATTTTCTAATTCCCACTCAATTTGTGATAAGAAATGGGGTTTTGGGCTATTTAAGCCATATAATTTCCTTGGGAAGGCATTGGAGTGTCATGGGAGATTGGAGAAGAATGTGAGGAATTAGTGAAGTTTTTTTTTGTATGGCATAGTGCTAAAGTTCATTTGAAGTATTTTGTAAGTTGTTTTGCTTATTTGTTGAATACTAATAAGATCAATACTTATTGAAGCTAGAGGCAGAGATGTAGTCCAGGAGGGACGAACTCCTTTATCACATGGTTCCTTCAATCTTCTGGTTTGCATACTTGTTTTTTTATTTTTTTATGTGTGTGTTTTAAGCATTTAAAATTCCAGTTTAAAGCTTGTTTATGAGTTTTTAACATACAAATTTCACATGAAATATTTAATGGTTAACAAGATCATGAATATTTTATGACCATTCATGATGAAGTCAAGGAATATGGTAAATAGATTACGATAAAAATAAGATACCATAACTGTTAGCACTATTTTTATTAACATGTGAAAGGAAGGGGATTAAGGAGAAATAAGGATCTTCTATGTGAAAATTTTGGAAATATGACCAAGGAATTGATGAAATGGGTGTTAAATTGAAGATCAATGTTTTTATTTTCCCATAAAACCATAGGCTAAAGCTCGAAGATGGATAAAAATAAAAGAACAAGTGCTTGTGGTATGGAGTGACAAGTTTCGATGGTCAAGGTCTTCGGGAGAAAAGATATACAATGAAAAGTGGATTCCTTGTTTAAATTTGTAAGGTAAAAGTCAAATTGGTGATGAGAGGAAAATTTTAACGATCCATTTAGATCTATTGTGGAGGAAAAAGGGAGACGAGGTCTAAAACGAATATGAAATCTGTTGTGAAAATATGCACTACAAAAGATGGATTTGGAATGGGATAAAAGTTTAAAGCGTATCCTTAATCAATGGTGAAGATGGAGGATGGATAAGATAAATGGTGGATATGAGATCCGCTAGGGGAAAATGCATGATAGATAGACAAGGTTTATGCAGCAAAATAAAAATGTTTAAAGTTAAAAGGAAATTAAGATCAACATTTCAAGTGAAAGAAGGATTAAAGGTAGGGTAAAAAATAGATCCTCTCTCCTGAAATGCATGGAGGTTAAAAGAGAATTCGCCCAAGAGAAAATATACCAACTTCCACATGGCTAATGGAGGAGAGTTCCGCTAGAAGAAAGTGATAGGAGGAAACCACTTTCCTTGATTTTAAAACCACTATTTAGTGAATATTATAAAAATAAGGAACACATATTTAAGGGTTATTTGCTATTTTCTACATTGGAAGAAGAAAGCATCTCTGCATGGACAAAGCCAAGTGAGACAACTATTTTTCCAGCCACCAATCTTCTAGGTAGGCCACGGTTTTACCAGCTTGGTAATATTTGAAAATATATAGCAGAGGTGAAGTTGAAGTACAAGCCTTAGAGTTTTAGAGGTTGGAGGAAGTTTTTGAAGATAGATATGGTGACATATTTGATATTGTTTTGTCTTTTGGCCCTATTCACAAGTTGAAAACTAAGCTAGAATCCTTTAAGGACAAGGGCACTTACCTACATGGTGTATTCCAGTACTATTTTTATCATTTCTTCCTAGAACAAACCCTAAATTTCCCATATCTTTATTGACTGTTGTGCATCAAATTACTCTCCCTATGATATATTAATAATGGATTTTGCTAAAACAAAAATCCTCTACCCTGTAAATTCCCTTGTTGTACAAGATTCTCTTCCAGCCCCGCCTTCATTCACCTAGAGCCGAGAGGGATTCATAGAAGAAGACCTAATCCAGTTGTTTAGGCATGAAACCATTGAAGAGAAGTAGCCATTTTTCTCCAAATTCTTTAGAACCAATATATCCCTTTCTAACCATACTTTTCCACTGGATATCATTATGTTTAATGAAGAGTCAAAATTGGTTATTTCAATACTGAGTCAACTTTTAGGTCTAGACACAGAGAGATTTGTCCCTAGGCTATTAATGAGTCTGTTATTCAAAATAAACATGATTTAGTCAGAGTCCCAATCCAATCAATCCCCTTGCCTTAAATTTGATGTGTTTCTAGCTGAAACCATTCATTCTCAACTAGTAAATTTCCACACTGTCAGACACTTTAGGTGTAAGTCATACCTGATCACAATGTTCATATTTTTTAATGAGGAAAACCAGCAGCTCTCAGAGATGGTACATACAACAGATATATGTAATGATTGTTTCAAATATATGAACCCATTAATGGAAGAGGTGTATAAAGTATTATTTTAGAACAAATTGCCAAGAGAGTTAACAGAGATGGATATTTTGCAGTTTTCTCCTGATAGGAAAATAGGGGATTGGTTTCTATTAGAAGAGAATACTATAATTAGGGTGTATGGATTTACTCATGAACCATATATTTTTCCTGCATTCTTGACCCCTATATTTTTTTCCTTGGAATTTATAAGACATAAGCTAATTGTGGAGAATAAACATTTTATCAGTTTTAAGAAATCCTATGAGATTAAGTTTCCATGGGTAGTTGGGTCATTCATTATAAAACATAAAAGCTGCCACTCGCTATCATTGAAATTCTGCTATAGGAGATGAATTTTAGGAAATATTTCGTAGTCAACTATGACCCAAACCATATTATTTCACAAAGAAGGCAAATGAACAAGAATAATGCATTTGAGCATCATGTAGTGGAAGGATTAGACGAGAGATTTAATTGGATGTAATACCAAATATAGATGAAAGATGCAGTCATTTTCTAGGAAAATACCTTGGCCATTATAAAATCAACAAAATTAATAGTGCCCACTCCAAGCAAATAGCAATGGCAGGAAAGAGAACTCATTTAGAGGCCATGGATACATAGGAAGAAGAAAGTTTAGAAACATCTAAAAGACAAAAGACTAAGTATGAAGAAAAATTGGTAGAGGTAACTGAAGCTGACAATAATAAAGACAAAGGAAAGGTCAAAGGATCATCCTTTGAAATACAAGAATATGATTTTTCAAAGGTATCAGAAGCATCAAGTGAGAAATTCAAATCTATAACTAATTTGTATGACCATTATAAGAAAGAAATGGATATATATTCAAAGGAATCCTCAAAATTATACTAAAAATTCAAGAATATATCAAGAAAGGAGGTCTCATTCATCATACTAGGAATACTTTAAATTTAGTAGTTGCCAACAAGAATAAAATAACTGAGATGATATTAAATTTGAAAGCTATTCCAGTTCCTGATATGATTCACTTGCATAAGAAGGCCGGGGAAGTTTTCTTCAGTGATTCAATGAAGGCTACTTCAAAAGTATCCAAGTTGAAATCCACATTATCTAAAACAGAAAATCAATTGAGGAAGGAAAATGTGGAAAACAATGTGAACCAACAACAAATAAAGAAGCTTCAGGGAGATTTGTTGGCCATAGACAATGAAGAAAATAAATTATAAGTGACACAAAAGATATTATCTTAGAGGGGAAATACCGTTCAATTGTTAAAGAAGAAGTTAAATATCCCTGCAACCTAGTTAATTCAGGCTTCATAATTAAATGAATTAGAAATGAGAAATAATTGCTAACCCAGGAGCTGAACGACAGTAAGGAAAATACATTGAAGCTTTCCCAGGAGAAAAATAAATGGGAAGAATAAATAGCTTTATTGATTGCCAAAATAGATGTTCTAAATGAAAATCATTTGATTTTAGAAAAGGAGAAAGACTATAAAAATAAGGAAGATGAAGTACAAATAGTTCATCGTACTGCAGAAACAAATACTGAATCTATTATATAGGCCATGTCATAGGTAAGTATAACAGACTAAGAAATTGTTGGTTTAAAAATTCAGAATCAAAATCTGGTTGATGTAGTCAGGAAGAAAGAAGAAGAAAGGAAAGTAATGGATAAAAAAAATGAAGAGTTGCTGAATAAAATTGAGAAGTTGTTACACCTAAATCTCATCACTGTCATTGGAAGGAACTCTCAACACAAAGGCATAAAGGTTTTAGTCTCTCCAATCATTTCTAATATAAAATTTCTTTTCTTTCCCATATTTACTGTATCATTTGTATATATTGCTTGATTCCTTGGTCATAAGCTTTGATCTAGTTTATTATCTTGTATGCTATTCTCTGGTTCTCTTCAATCCATTATAGGTCCTTTTGTGGTAGCAAAGGTGTTATCAACCCAAATGGCACTTCTTTGTCCGAGTTCCAACATTCCTTATGTTGTTACAGAAAAGGACATATTAGGATTGAAGTTTGCCAAAACATTATAGATGGGCATGACTTGGGATGCATTTACCTTTAAACCAGATTGCTACATAATTTTTCTAAGTGTTGAGTTGTGTACGCGACTATCTCCATTGCAACCCATGTATTGTACGTGACTATCTCCATTGCAACCTACGTACTATACATGGCTATCTCCATTGCAACCCACATACTGTACGTGACTATCTCCATTGCAAATCGCATACTATACGTGACTATCTACATTGCAACCCGCATACATCAGCGTACATGGGTTTCCTTTAAGAAACTCGCATGTCATACGCGGGTTGCCTATATTAATAGTCCCGTACACATTATTTCAACTTTAAAAATATAAAACATGATTAATGGAGATTAGTTGGGCCCTAATCATTAACTATCCCAACTGTTTCAACCACCCCAACCTTCGAAATCACTTTATTTCCCAAAGTATAAATAAAGGCCTTGGGGAGGGCATTAATAAATCAAGTTTTGAGAGCAAAGTTATGCTGGTGGTATATCTTCAGAATTCTTGGAGCAATAGGACTCAGAGCCCTTTGGTTGCAGAGGATTCCTTGTCTTAGAAGTTGGGTTGTATTCTTATCTCATTCAGTGATTGTTAATAATGAGAATTCTTTTTCCAACATTGTGTTGAGTCTCTTACATGTATCATGGTTAATGAATATATTTGATTATGTATTTGACATATTGTTAATCTAACCTCTTATATATACATGCATGAGTTAATACTTGGATAATTTTCTCTTTACAGGTGAAAGAGGTGCATCCCTAGAAGCTTTGGAGAGGAGAGGAGTGGGAGAAGATCAAGTTTGGATCAATCGTCGATAATAGCATAAGTCAAGACTTTCTTCCTATTCCCTTTCTATTCTCTCGTGAAGCTGATTGTCTGCAAGGTTAGTAGTAAGTTGGTAAGCCTAGACACTAGGTTACAAGGGTGCTTAATCCTGAACAACAGAACTGGAAACTTCACCGGGGAGTCCAGCCTACTGTGGGTTAGTCCTGTAGATACATACCGAGTCTTTGCTCTGATTCAGTGTATGGTTTTATATCTCGGTTTTGAATTGTAGTAGTGTTTTAGAGACCTTCATTATTTTTTCTTTTTTGAAAACATTTTGTCTTGTACGCATGTTGCTGCACTACATAGTCACGTACAAAATCTTGTATAAGCGGGTTGCTATACTGAACAGTTGTGTACAATACGCAGGTTGTTCTATTAGACAATCGCGTACATATCTTAGTATCAAAATTTTGGGTAGGGTTTCTTGTCCCTGTCTTATTTTGATTTTTGCTTTGCTTTGGGGTCTTCTAGTGCTAGCACTTTACTATAGGTTTGAGAGCCCTGTGCACCATACTTTGTTCTTTTCAGTAAGCCATTGAGTTTTGGTTGTTTGAATCTTATTTCTTTTAGCAATATGAGGTGGATTATCCTGTTTGGGTGACAGGTTTAGTGCTGTGTATCTGAATCAATGATCAGGATTTTAGATACCCTGTACCCTATACTATTTCCAAGTAGTTTCAGTTTTTCACTTTCCTTTTAATGATTTCAGTGGATTTCATTCATTATTTCTTCCCAAGGTAGGTGTTTGCCAAGTCTCTTCCTTAGGTGGTTGATTTTTGTTTCTTATAAGTCTACTATACTTCATTTTGCTTGCTTTATAGTCTGATTATTCAAGCATACTCAAGAATTTTTGCATTTAGGTGCATAGTAATTTTTTAACAAGTTTGAAAAGTGAAAAAAAGCATTGGAAACATTTGCATTTGAATTGCATATTGTAGTTTTATTTTTAGTGTTTGAATAAAATCTTAAAAATTACAAAAAAATAAGTCTTATCTTTCTCTTACTTAGTTGTAGTTTCATTAGTTCATATCCACAAAAAGAAAAACAAGCTTGCTTTAAGTAGTATAATTTGCTTTGGAATTCATTTTATAAACCTTTTACTTTTCTTATTGAGTCTATAATATCATAGTCATTCACGCCACTTACCCTATGACTAAGAATAGCCCTTAAAATGAATGCTATAATTTAAAATTTATTAGTAAGTTTTCCTTTATAGCGCCACACACCTACTAGCTTAGGCTAGACTTGTGGGATAGGAAGTGTAAAATCCCCACACGTACTTAAATTTAGACGTAGTTGGCTAATCCATAGGTAAATCCTTCTCTGTGTTGATAGTATCTGGGAAGCTCCTCTCAAATGAGAGTTAAGCACGACGCCGCGTGGAGGCTTGGACTGAGGAGATAACCCTCTGATTCCTTGTCAAAATGTAGTCCAAGGTTTTTATGCATCTGGGGATTTTGTCCTATACAGAGTTTCAGGCTTTGCTACCCTACCCATGCGTACAAATCAGGCTTGCAATTGTCCCCCCAGACTATTGATATAGTTAAGGCAGCCTCTAGTCTCTTCGACATCTAGGGTTTATACATAGGTAAACCAGAAGGTTATTTCTGGTTCACCTTGGATGGGCTTGGAAGGTAACCCTTGTTGAAAGTGTAGGAGGGAAGTGGGTGATTCCTCCGCTTATGCCTAAGAACCTCTTCAAGGACACCGAGAAACTGTCTCTTAGCTTTCTTCAGGAAAGCATATCTTATACCCCTTGTGATTGTTGAGACTTTAGGACATTTTGTAGTGATTACTCCATGGGTTGTCCATGTTTTTAGCTAACCTTAGGGTGTGAAGAGTCAAATTTACAATTTTGGAGGACCAATCTGTTAGAAGGTCATGAAGGTTGCAAAAACTTCCTCCTCTTATCACATTGTAACCTCCACCTCCCCCTCAAAGTGGGAGATTTGACACGAACGGTTCTTTCGAACTGATAGGAGTTAGTGAAGTTCTGATTGAACCAGAACTTAGGGAAAACCGTTTTAATTTAAACATAGTTGAGATAGAAGAATTGTAGGATGACAAGTTTGCAAGGAACTTTAATTCACCTCTAATTGACTTAAAAGATCTTGTCTTCGTTCAGGTTCATCCTTTCAATCCACCCGTGATTGGTGTCCCTTTGGGCAGATTGATTTCTACTACAAGAGAAAGTTCTTCTACTTCCACGTCAGTCGCTTCGGCTGAAGGGGTGCCACCTCCCCCGGTAGGTGCCCCTAGAACAAGTATACCTACTACACCGTTAACTCCATCTAGCCGGGTGGTTCAACAACCGACTCCCACAATTTTAGCAGGTACTTCTGGTGGCATGGTCACTGGGATTTCTAGTGTACCTATAGTTCCTACTTCCTTCACACACACTGCTTAGAGTGGTCCTATAG
This sequence comes from Pseudotsuga menziesii, assembly GCA_001517045.1. Classification (NCBI taxonomy): domain Eukaryota; kingdom Viridiplantae; phylum Streptophyta; class Pinopsida; order Pinales; family Pinaceae; genus Pseudotsuga; species Pseudotsuga menziesii. Next base: position 446,314 of record LPNX011091240.1, on the reverse strand, counting down.
GATCCTTAGGTTTTGTCTAGGGATTTCCTTAGAATGGGGGGCACATTCCCCCATCCACTCCATACGTAGGCCCAACACCTGCATATGTAGGGGTGTAGTTAGGAAACCCTAATCCTTATGGTCAAGGTTTTCAAACTCTGGTTTCAACTCCTTTCACAACCTCTCCTTGTTTTCTTTTCAATGGAGGGATACCAGCTCCTGTGTTCCAAACCCCAGCTTTGACTGGGGTAGCTAGAACCTCATACACTACACCGCACATAAAACAATCTGCTAGCTTATGGATGGAATCCTTTCCAAAGTGGCCCAACCACTTTGCAACCAGCAGGCGGGGGAAAACCCACCTTCCAATATGGGAATATGGGGGCAAGTCCCTCTAATCCCCAAGTTGGTACTTTTATTGCTCCAGTTAGACCTAAGATCCCTTTCCTAGCAATGTTAAATTTGCCAGATTTGTCAAAACTAATGAATGAACCGGTGAGACATAACTCATCCTGGCCACCCGTTCCTACCAAGCTGCCCTCGGATATCAAAAAATTCGAAGGAAAAGTTGGTGATGATCCAGGAGCTCATGTCACCTCTTTCCATTTGTGGTGCTCTTCCAACTCACTAAACGAGGATTCAGTTCTGTTGAGGCTGTTCCAAAGAAATTTAAATAGTATTGCAGCAAAATGGTATATTGAATTGCCTTTTGCTGCGTTTAACAGTTTTTGGCACTTGGCTAATGTATTCCTTAGTCACTTCCAACTTCCTGTCCGATACAATTTTGGGACAGACTTGTTGTCTACCTTTCGGTAGAACAAGGCCACTCATATTTCGGATCACGTCCAAGAGTGGAGAAGATGGAAGAGCCTTATCAAAGCCACCATTCCTCTTGATTTCTTATTAGAATGGTTCCTTAAATCCATATTACCATATGTATCTATTTTAGGAGTGACCAATGAAGAAGAAGCTATCCTCAGGACCCAGCAGCTAGATTTGATATATTCTCAGTTTGGGATTTCATTTGAACTTATCCCTGAACCACCTAGGCCAACACACAATGTAGAGAAACCTAAGCTCGGACCCCATGCCGATGGTGTGGTTGGTTCTATGAAATCTCCCACTGTAGAGTCTTTGGCTAAATAGCTCCATGAGTTGTCTGTCAAACATTCTATGGCGGAGGCAGCAAAGGCTACCCCGTCACCCTACAATGTAAATGTTTTTGTACAATCCTCTCAGAAGAGAAATCAGCAACCCCGTGGGAAAAAGAAGAAAGGAAAAAAGGGTGAGGGAAACCAAAACAATAAAAAACCCACAAACAATGCTGATGGGGGGAAAAAAGAAAATAAGAAGGTGAAATTCCCATGCAATTTGTGCCATGAAGATCACATGACCCATCTATGTACCCTGATGGAACAAGCTTAGAAGCTATTAAAAGTGCAACAACCGATTGTCCTGAAGGATCCTTTTCCCCAAGAATAGAATTCTGCTTCAGCTTCAAATGCAGCAGGGGCACCCCAAATGCTCCTTACCCCAATTATATCAACATGGTTCGATCCCAGACGTTACTTCAGACTAGGAACAAGAACTATAAAATAGAGGCCTCGAAGAAGGGTACGTCAATAGGTGAAACTTCCAACCCTCTCACGATTGAGAAGCTTGCCGAACCTATGCCCAAGATACCGAATGGTGTCTTCAAGAAAGCCTTGCACAATCCTAATGCTAGGGCTACAGCAAAATACTATGTAGTTGAAGATTTATCCTAGACTCCTTGTGCGATGTCATATTTAGAGGTGTTACATAGTTGTCCTGCACAACGAGATGCACTCTTAGCAGCCTTAGGTAGTATGGCCTCATCGAGCCTCTTGGTGAAGTTTAATTTGTCTAATGTCAAAATTTGCCTTCCATATCATGTAGCCTTATCGATAGATGTCATCCATGGTGGAAAGACAATTGGAAGGGTATTTTTCGATGAGGGTACTTCTACATGTGTCATGTCCATGTCTTGTTGGAAAGCTCTTGGATCTCTAGAGCTGATTCCATCGAACACCCTACTTACTGCTTTCGACGGAAGGTCATTTCGTCCACATGGTATCCTACCGGCTTTCGAAATTAAGTTGGTAGGAAAAGAAGTGCCTGATGAGGTAGAGGTGATTGATGCACCTTTGGATTATAACTTGCTCTTGGGGAGAAGTTGGACTTACGCCATGTCAGCTATTGCATCAGCTGTATTTCGGGTGGTAGTGTTTCCACATGAAGGGAAGTTGGTTACTGTAGACCAACTCAGTTTTACTCAAAAAGGCCGCATAGAAACTAACGAGTCCACCATACCATTGGTTGATCAGGTTAGACCTGCTTCAAAGAGCTTAGTGGCTAGAATGTATGTATCATTGATGGGCACATTTGATATTCTAGCTCTGATTAATTATCTAGGTTCTACTAGTATAGGGAAGTCTATTGCAATGGTTGTTGATAGAATAGATCCTTGGGTTCTTTCCATTAGAGGAAATTTGAGGTCTAAAATAGGCATCCTAAGGAAATTAATAAAATAATATTTAAAATAATAAAATAATAGTTAAAATAATAAAATAATAGTTATTAATTTTGGAGGAAGAATGAAAAAAACTACTTTTTTGTTTGTATTTTCGACATATCTCCCTATGTTTTTACTCAAATTCCGAGCGGGAGAGCTTGTTGGATGCAGAATTTAATTCCATATCCAACGATTACCCACACTGCATACTTTTGTTAGACCCCTCTACCCCGAAAACAAGAAATACCTGAAAAATGTTATGATGACATCATCATCACGTTTTTCAGGTATTTCTTGTTTTTGGGGTAGCAGGGTTTGTCAAAAGTATGCATTGTGGGTACTAGTTGGATGTGGAATTAAATTTCGCATCTAACAAGCTCTCCTGCTCGAAATTTGAGTAAAAAAACAGAGATATATATCAAAAATACAAACAAAAAAGTAGTTTTCTTTTATGACAAATATGTCAATTCAACCATTATGGTTGACTCATTTTATTGAAATTCTATTGGTTCTTGAATTCTAACTCACCAAATTTATTATTGGCGCATTTTCTTATAAGGCCCATTTTAGACCACAAATTTCCTCTAATGTTCCCACCATGAGCCTGAAGCTACCTTATCGGCGACGGAAGTAGCTTAGCAAGCTATCGTTCATACCATTATCGATCCCATTCTGGCCCCTCTCACAATCTCATAGGAGCTGAAAGAAGCCTATCTGCCTACTTGGGAAGCAAACTCTTTGCATTCTAGAGATTGCTTAGATATGGTTTTACCTTTGGATGAAGCCATTCTGGAAGCCATGTGTAGATGAGATAAGATCTGTGAAGATCTTCACCATCGATCCTATTTCTTCTAGAGTTAAGCAGGATCGAGAACCAGGAGTTCCATATGAGACTGGCAGGTGATGTTGATACACCTATTAATCCCTTACCAAGGGAACGAATATTTGCTGAGGGGAATATGGTAAACATTTATGCTATGATTCCTATCAACATCTCTGCAAAACCAAATGTTGTGGAAAATGTACACATCAACACAAACTGCTCTCTGGAGGAGATTGCGATCTATACAACCTTGTTTAAGGAATTCCACGACATGTTTTCCTGGTCATATGAGGAGATGCCAGGCATCGATCCATCAATAGTCAAGCATGAAATCTGAACTTACCTTGATGCTAGACCCGTTTGAGAAAAGTTGAGACTTGTCAACCTGCGTAAAGTGACAACGGTTAAGGATGAAGTTGAGAAACTACTGAAAGCCGGTTTCATTTACCCCATAGCTTTGACAGAATCAATATCCAACCTTGTTCCTATTGACAAAAAGCAAGGGACTATACGTGTTTGTACTGAATTTCGATATCTAAACAAATCCTATCCCAAGGACAGCTACCCCAATCCATTTATAGATCAAATTATTGATGCTTTTACTTGAAGTGAAGTCTTTTCGTTTATGGATGGTTTATCTGTGTATAATAATATCCAAATTAAACCAGAAGACCACATAAAACAACTTTTATTTGTCCTTGGGGTACCTTCATGTATAAGAAAATTCCCTTTGGATTGAAAAATGTAGGAGCAACCTTTTAGAGGGAAATGAATTTTTCCTTTCACGACATTAAACCCATTGTCAAACCATACCTTGATGATCTGCCAGCACATTCTCATAAGAGGATCGATCACCCAGATCACTTGCGTTTGATTTTTGAACGATGCAGATACTACAAAATTTGCTTGAATCCCCACAAGTGCGTTTTCTTTGTCGAGTCAGGGAGACTACTCGGATTCATTTTTCCAACAAAGGCATTCAGGTGGATCCTTTGAAAGTTGAGGCCATCGTAAATCTACCTCCTCCTCATTCTATCAGGCAGTTTCAAAGCCTACATGGAAGCTCCAACTTGCTTCGATGTTTTATTGTAAATTATGCCAAGATTACTAAAGGTTTCATGCGCCCATTGAAATAGGACACCCCATTTGTATGGGATGAAATTGCACAACTTGTATTTGAGGCATGAAAGAAAGATTTGTTGTCGGCACTGTTATTGCGCCTGCCAAATTAATCTCATGATTTTATATTGTATTTGGCCACCTCTGAGTCGACCATAGGGGTAGTACTAGTCCAGGAGGACGATAAGCTCCAAGAGCATGTCATCTACTATCTTAGCCATGCTTTAGTTGGCCCTGAACTTAGGTATTCTGACATCGAGAAGTTGGCCTTGGCAGCTGTGTATGTTGTTCAGAGGTTGCGTCACTACATCTTATTGAGGACCAAGATGATAGTGGAAGATGTTAATCCTTTCCAATATGTTTTTTCCCAATGGATAGTTGGAGGCAAATTCAATAAATGGACAGTCATTCTTGAAGAGTTTCACTTAGATTTCCAATGGGCCAAATCCAAGAAATCCTTAGTTTTTGTTGAGCTCATTGCAGAATTTTCGGTAGAGGAAGATGTAGCCATTGAAGAAGACTCCTTCCTCGATGACCATATCTTTTTGATTTCCACCTTTGACCCCTGGTATGGAGATATACTTGTCTATCTCCAGACTTTGAAGTACCCTACAGCCTTCTCGTGGGAAGAATGGCGTAAACTATGCATACATGCCAAGAACTACCTCATTATTGGAGATACTTTATATCATAGGGGGTAGATTCTATTTTGCATCGATGTCTTACGCATGAAGAAGTAGAGACTATCCTAAATGATGCCCATAGTGGAGCATGTGGGGGTCATTTATTTGGGTTAGCAATGGCCCATAAGATCTTACGTGTTGACTATTTCTGGCCCATGATCTTTAAATATTGTGTGGAGGCCATGAAGCATTGTCATCATTGTCATATTTGCACGAGAAAGATGTGGTTGCATCCTGCTTCATTATTTCCCATCATCTTAGTGGGTCCCTTCACGAAGTGGGGGATAGATTACATGACGTGCAACCTAGTCTCGGCTGGGGGGCACAAACATATCATTGTCGCTATAGATTATTTCACGAAGTGGGTAGAGGAAATGCCCAACTTTAAAGTTGATGGGGAAACTACAGCTTTTTTCATTTTCAACCAAATTATTGCACGATTTGGTATCCCTAAAGAGATTGTTACTGACCATGGCAATCATTTCCAAAATAGCATGATGAATGAACTAACCACTATGCTAGGGTTTAGACAAGAGCATTCAGCTTCATTCTATCCTCAAGCAAATGGTCAAGTCAAGGTTGTAAATAAAACTTTCAAGATTATTCTCAAACGTACTATTAATGCAGCCTGTTCCAATTTGCACATCATGTTGTATCCTGCACTTTGGGCATATCAGACCAATGTGAAAACTGCTACAGGGTTTTCTCCTTTCCAACTCGTTCATGGAGTGGAAGTAGTAACCTTGTTCGAATGCGAAATCCCATCCTTAGATATTTCTATTCATGTGTTACCTGATACGACTGAGTTGGAAGAACGTTTAATACAATTAGAACATCTAGATGAGAAACACAGAGATGCGCTGAAAGCAAATGAGGCACATAAAAATAGGGTAAAAAACAAATACAATAAATCATTTCAGCCTCGTATTTTTTTTGAAGGGGAGCTTGTTTTGCTCTAGGATTTGGACAAAGAACACTTAGGGGCAGGAAAATTTAGGTCTATGTGGTTATGGCCTTATGCCGTGTCAAAGGTGTTGAGGAAAGGTGCATATAATTGACAGATTTCGAAGGGAATAAGCTACCTGAGCCTAGAAATGGGCTCTACTTGAAAAAGTACTATGCTTAGGCTTAGCGCTTTTTCCTGTACTTTTATTGTATGTATTTTATGTACAATAGTTCATCGGTTTGTGTTTTTATACCATCTTTTGGTTGTTACAGATGTATTTCGAGTGGTTCATAGGTTTCATTGATGGCACTAGTCACCACACTTGCAACCTGGCTTCGGTCTCATGGGTCATTTACTCGCCCTCAGAATAGCTAGTCGCCTGTGGAGGCGCTTTCTTAGGTCCTGCTACCAATAATGTGGCCAAATACATGGATTTCATTGAGCTTCTATGGGATGCTTTGTCACGTGGAATCACCCAATTGGACGTCTGATTTGACTCTCAAATGGCAGTTTCTCAGCTCAATCGAGCTTATCAGGTGCGGAACCCTATTTTACTACATTATTTTATGCAAGTTAGGTTATTGGAAATAAATTTTGAGTTTATTACATTCGATCATATTCCAAGAAATCAAAATTCATTAACTGATGCGTATGATAATTATATCTTGGATTGGCACTTAACACATTTTGCATAAAAATATACAATAGACACATTACAAAACACATGTAAATAAAATCAGAAATATATATATGTGTGTGTGTGTGTGTGTGAATATATGTCCATATAGATAGGTTGAGTTTCTAATCCTAAGATCTAGTCATAACTATATAATATACAAAAAATCGATAAAAGTTCATAAAATGCTCCTAGGTCTAAGCTTGACCACCCTGGTCACTTGGAGCACCTTGGTCCCCTTGATCATCTTGATCACCCTACTCTCGGGCTTCTTCAGCCTCCTTGACTGCAACAGCCTCAACGAAATCAATATATACAAGTACTGCTCTATCTACACACCTCATAAGGTGTATACAAACACATGGTATACCAACCACTAGCTCTTGCATGGTGGCAGGGATATGCTCAATGCATAATGTAGGTACTCTTTGGGTAATCCTAGAAATATTTCCCTCAGGAACCCTAATCAAACCCTAGTCCTCTCCCACCACATGATCCACATACATGCGTGGATGCCCAGCAGGGAAGACTAGTCCAATATTTGCATTTTAACATTTTAAAAGGATTAAAAACTCTTATACATATGTATATATCTTTATAATTAAAATTCATAAAAATTTTAAAACTTGAAAACAAAAATACCTGACTCTCCCCATGCTCCTCTAGGAGGGAGGACAAGGTCGGTGTCACATTGAAAATCTAGTCCAGCATATGGAAACTACTCCAGTGCTAGTAACTGTCGCTCCCACCAAAAGTAGAAGTTGTCATCATATACGCTCTGAACTGATCCATCACCTCCCTAGTGAAGGAATATTTCTCCCCACCTACTCAGTCTAGGCTGATAGGGAGAACGAACTGGTAGTGGTACTATAGGACTCAAACCAGGAACCCTCTCAAAGAAAAATGCCACCAATATGCTAAAAAAACCTAAAATTTTCTGCTAGCCTCTTTTAGAGTTAGAGAGCTGCTTCCTCATTATCGGGATTACTCTTGAACACCAGTCATATAGAGCTCCCTGTAGACAGTCCACTACAAGTCTAATTTGGTTCCGAGTTGCAAGGTGAAGTAATGATGACCCTACAACCCTCACTATAGTACATTCCAACACCTGTAATGGCAAGCTGCGAATATGAACAATAGGGATGCATCTACCCCTCTTTTGAGTACCAGGCTCGCAGTATATATCTATGTAGTTCTATATACTTAGAAGGTCACCACCTCTGTCGATACCTTCCAATTTAACCAGAGCTCCCCGTTGTGATATGTTAGTTTTTCAACATTAAGCTAGCATTATGTTAGGATCTTTACTGAGAGAATAGCAAGTACAACAATCAAACACAAGAGACAATGAACACAGTGGTTTTGATCAAGGAAACCATAAATGGAGAAAACCCCACAACTTCCTCAAAGATAGAATCAACACAAGATGTAAAACCCCAAAACAGTAAGATGCACTCCCGACAGTAGTAATATTCTTCTTGTCTAGCCCTAGTGTCTTCTCCTTCCTCAACTTATGCACTACACTTGAGTGTGTGAGTGATGTGTACTAAATAGAGACCTTGACTCTCTATTTATACGAATCCTGACATGACTAAAAACCTACTAGGGCCAACCTCTACTTGGAGAGTCTAATAACCCTAGTGCCCCAGAACTACGGGGACTTTAACCCTTACACAATCGGAGGGGTACCCACTATGACTTGACATGACTTGTTTACATTATTGATTCTCCCGATCAAAACATCGGGGCATGAAAACATGACTCAATTACATAATAGATACATCCTGGAATAAACATTGGGTTACAATATGTAAGATACGTAGATGAATACATTCCGAAGTTACAAATACATCAACACTCCCTCTTAACTAGGAAGGTATTCTTTTGACACAATTTTCAGCACTGGTCTTCTTCTCTATATCAATTGGATCATCTCATCATCTGCATCTCGAGTCTTTTGAGTCTTCAAGTAATCTTCATCTTCAAGTCATCTTTATCCTCTGGATCATCTCTTGATCTGGATCATCATGGGACATCATCACTGGATCTGGATCATCTCTCAATCTGGATCATCATCACCGGTCTGGATCTGGATCATAACTCGATCTGGATCATCACTGCTGGATCTGGATCTCACCTGGTCATCATCATGTGTGTACTATCTTGTCATAGGAATTTCTAGAGAGCCAACCTTCTTTCATGCTGGTTGTAGGCCTATCCATCATGTAGGTCTTCGCCCAGCACTTACATCTGACCTACTCATCAGAAAGGCACGCCCAACATTCACATATGATCATGTAGAAACCTACAATCACATCAGAAATGCCCAGCACTCACATTCACCAGCATGACAGGACATCACTCTCATCTGTAAAAAGGCTTCAACACTTATATCTGACCTACTCGTCAGAAAGGCATACTTCCATCCAGGTGGGAACACATCCTACTCACAGTGATGAAATATTTCCATACTTTCATCCTAGCTGGAATTGCATCCTGCTCACAATTATGGAATACTTCTATCTAGGTGGGAACACATCCTACTCACAGTGATGAAATATTTCCATACTTTCATCCACGCTGGAATCGCATCCTGCTCATAGTGATAGAAGATTTCTGCACTTACATCCATCCAGGCGGGAACACATCCTACTCACAGTGATGAAATATTTCCATACTTTCATCCAGGTTGGAATTGCATCCTGCTCACAATGATGGAAATGCTCTGCACTTACATCTGACCTGGTAGGAACCAAATCCTACACCCTCATCAGAATGCCCCCCCAGTCCTAGATTGAGTTACCTGGTAACGGACCACATGCCTCCACTCTCCCAGAGAGTGGCAGTTTCCCTTACATCTCTCCTACTCAACATAATGGCCAACACTCATATCTTACTCGGAAGGAACTGAATCCTCTCACCATGACAGAATGGCTTAGCCCTTACATCTAACCTACTCGTCAAAATGGCTTTGGGACTCATCACTTTCCCTTGGAGGAAACCTTGATCTTGAGAACACCAACCTTCTCCCTGAAGTACTCAAACTTCAGTCTGGCTAATGGCTTCATCAACATATCAGTTATCTATTCCTTCATCATAACATACTGGAGCTTCACTGCTCCTCTCTGCACCATATCCCTAATATAGTGATATTTGATCTCGATGTGCTTTGACTTGTCATGGAACACTGGATTCTCTGACAATTTCATGCAACTCTGGTTGTCACAATGTATACAAGTAGCATCCATCTAGAGATCAAATAAATTAGACAGTAGCTTCCTCAGCCATACTGCCTCACAACTAGCTGAACAAGTTGCGACATACTCTGCTTCAGTTGTACTCAGTGCCACACAAGATTGCTTCCTGCTAAACCAAGAGATCACACCTGATCCCATACTAAAGCAACACCTTGAAGTGCTCTTCCTATCGATGGCACTGCCTGCCCAATCTGAATCAACATAACCCTCCAAGTTAATCTTTTGATTCACATCATACTTGAGCCCATAATCAATTGTACCCCTCAGGTACCTCAGAACATGCTTTGCAGCAATCAAGTGAACATTTCTCGGATCTGACAAGAACTGGCTCAAGGTGTTCACAGCAAAGCAAATGTCTGGTCTCGTGTTCGTTAGGTACATCAATGACCCAATCATATGACGATACATTGTAGCATCAACCAACTCTGAAGAAGCATAATTCAATAGCTTTAGGTTCGATTCCATAGGTGTGGCCATAGTCTTGCAGTCCATCATCCCAAACCTCTTCAGGATCTCTATTGCATACTTCCCTTGTCCAAGGAATATTCCATCTGCACTCTGCCACACCTCCATACCTAGGAAGTAATGCATCATACCCAAGTCCTTCATCTCGTACTTGGCAGCAAGATTTCTCTTCGTATCAGTAATCAACCCATCCATTCCTGTCACAAATAGATCATCTACATATAGTAGAAGCATCACTGGGTTTCCATCTTCAACCTTGTAGTAAAGGTTGGAATCTGTTTTACTCTTGGTAAAACCCAAACTAGATAGAAAGCTATTAATTCTGTCGTACCATGTCCTGGGTGCCTGTTTTAAACCATACAGGGATTTCTTCAATCTGCATACATGAGACTCCCTATCATGTGTCTCAAAACTGAGTGGTTGTTCTACATACACTTCCTCTTCTACTACACCATTCAAGAAAGCAGTCTTGACATCCATTTGGTGTATCTTCCATTTCATCACTGCAGCCAGAGCAAGTACTGATCTGATGGAAGTGTATTTGGCTACAGGTGCAAAGGTCTCTTCATAGTCTATTCCTTCTTTCTGAGAGAAACCTCGAGCTACAAATATCGCCTTATACTTTTCAATGCTACCATCTGCAGCATGTTTGATCTTGTAGATCCATTTGAAAGTTACACCTGACTTCTTATCTGGTCTTGGGACAACATCCCAAACATCATTCTTCATGATCGATTGGTACTCTTCGATCATAGCATCCTTCCATTCTTTCTGTTCTACCACTTCTTCATAACTGGAAGGTTCTTTATCAATGAAATCACATAGTAAAGCTACATACCTGGAACAAGATCTAGTCCATTTTCTTTCTTTGTGATTCTCTTCTGGAGCCCCATATCTTTCCGCACCTTGGATAAGTTCTCGTACCCAAGAAGGTTTCCTCTTATGAGGATTCTTCTCCAGAGGTGGATCTATAGGTCTTTGTGGTTCTTCAAATTCTTGATCTTCTTCTCGAGTTTCTTCATTCATAGTTGTATCATGGATTCTGGGTGCTTCTGCTTCTTCAGGTTCTTCAGCAGGTCTCTTTCTGGATTTGTTGTAAGCTGTGTCTTCATCAAATGTCACATCCCTGCTGATGTCAATCTTCTTATATCCTGGGAAATATATTCTGTAAGCCTTCGAGATTTCAGAGTATCCCACAAATATGCGCTTCTTTCCGGAAGGATCTAATTTAGTCCTTTTCTCTTTTGGAATGTGTATGTACACAGGATAGCTGAATATTCTGAGATGGCTGACTTTTGGTTTCTTTCCGGAGAATACTTCTTCAGGAGTCTTGTTCTCGAGTACTCTATGTGGAGTACGGTTATGTACATACACTGTTGTTCTAGCATATTCTGCCCAAAGATGCATAGGAAGGTCTTGATCATGAAGCATGGTTTTTGTAGCCTCCATGATGGTTCTGTTCTTCTGTTCCACAACCCCATTCTATTGTGGATTATAGCGAGTGGACAAATCCCTCTTAATCCCTGATTCTTTGCATAGCTCTTTGAATTCATTTGAAGTGAATTCTCCACCATTATCTGATTGAATGGTCTTGATCTTCTTTTCAGTGTGGTTTTTGATCAAGGCTTTGAATTCTTTAAACTTGTTGAATACTTCTTCTTTGTTCTTCATGAAGTAAACCCATGTCTTCCTAGAAAAGTCATCAATAAAAGAAACATAATATGCATACTCGCTTAGAGAGTTTGATGACATAGGACCGCATACATTGGAGTGGATTATTTCCAAGATTCCTTTTGCTTTGCTTTCACTACTTGGACATTTCTTTTTTGTATTCTTTCCTTTCACACATCCTTTGCAGACCCCATCATGTTTTGCTTGAATTTCTAGAAGACCTTCGACATCTTTGCTTGCAATAGGTAGTGCTCTGTAATGCACATGTGCAAGCATTCTATGCGAAAGTTCACTTGGCTCTACTGTGTCATGGACCAAAGCTTGTTCTAGATGGCCCTTCAATTTGTATAATCCTCCTTCTTGTTCTCCAATTACTACCGCATCATTGATAGTCTTTCCTTTTGGCCACATGATGACTTGACCATCTATGAATGTAACCCACATTCCTTTTGCATATAATGCTGATATGGAGAGAAGGTTCTTCTTTAGTCCTGGCACAAACAATACTTCTTTCATTGTTAGATATTTTCCAGAGTCTAACTTATATGAAGATTCCCCACTACCTTTTATTGGATATTGGTAGTCATCTCCTAGCTTTACCTTGTGAGGAGATTCATGTTCTGACAGTTTTACAAAGGATTCCTTGAATCTAGTCATATGTTTGGAAGCCCCACTGTCTATAATCCAATCATCACTACCATGAGTAATGTTACCTGTGAGAGATGATATCAGAACATATTCATCCTCGCTTGAATAATCTTCACTTTCATATCTGGATCTCTTTCTGGATGGTTCATCATCCTTTGCAGAATGAGCATGATGTCTTATTTTGTTGCTCTTCTTTACTATCTTCTATTTGTTAGGACAATTCCTTGCATAGTGTCCTGCTTCATCACAAGTATAGTCTTCACTTCCCATATTCTCTTCTCGAGCTTCTATCTGAGCTTCTTCTTGAGAGCACTCTTCCCATAGTCTGCTGAACTTGACTAACTTCTTCCTAGCACAGATTCCTTGGATGAAAGAATCCCATGACCTAGGAAGGCCATTCAATGTAGTCATTACAATCTCTACATTTTCCACTTCTTCATCAACTTCTTCTAGTTGCTCTTTTATTTGAGAAACTCTTGTGAAGTAAGACTGGATGGTTTCTGCATTCTGAATATTCACATTCTTCAGTTGGTTTCTCAAGGTCATCTTCTGATTGATGTTCTTTCCTTCAAACAATTTGGTTAGAGCATCAAACCTAGCTTTAGGTATCTTGAGAGAGGACACCTGTGGGATAAGGTGATCCTTGATAGAATCAGCAATGATCCTCTTTTCCATAACCATCTTCTTCTTATGTAAGGCCTTTGCCTCATCTCCCTCTGGAACTGGAACCTCCTCATGGATGTAGGAGTCTAATTCATTTTCTTCCAGGACCAACGAGATCCTATACTTCTAGGCTCAGAAGTTTTTAGCTCCCTCAAGCTTTTCATCAAGCTTGGTGTGATGAGACATCTTAAATGAGAACCTCAAATGGAAATACAAAATATTTTAGATCTTACTAGGTTCAAGATGTCAGATCTGAAACTTGAGTTGAAATCCTGCAGAGTTGGTTCAGGAGAAAATTAGGGTTTTGATTTTCTAGAGTTTCGTCCACTCAAATACCTTGAAATTTGTCCCTAACTTCGATTTTGGGAAGGAGATCAATCCAGGCCTGGGCTCACTGAAAAATTCCTCTTCTGTAAAAAGCCCTAATTTCCGACAGCAGTGATAAGTCCAAGACCGAAAAACCTCAGAATTGGATTCTGCTTTGACAAAAAGATGTGCCATAAGGAGGAAAGTTGTTACACCTTAATTTTGCTAAAAATATATGGAGGAAGATCCACAAACTAGGAATCCCTAGTTCCCGCAGCTGCATAGTGTCTTCTACTCAGGTTAGCTCTGATACCATGTTAGTTTTTCAACATTAAGCTAGCATTATGTTAGGATATTTACTGAGAGAATAACAAGTACGGCAATAAAACACAAGAGACAATGAACACAGTGGTTTTGATCAAGGAAACCATAAATGGAGAAAACCCCGCAACTTCCTCATAGATATAATCAACACAAGATGTAAAACCCCAAAACAGTAAGATGCACTCCCGACAGTAGTAATATTCTTGTTGTCTAGCCCCAGTGTCTTCTCCTTCCTCAACTTATGCACTACACTTGAGTGTGTGAGTGATGTGTACTAAATAGAGACCCCAGCTCTCTATTTATACTAATCCTGACATGACTAAAACCCTACTAGGGCCAACCTCTACTTGGAGAGTCTAATAACCCTAGTGTCCTGGAACTGCGAGGACTTTAACCCTTACACAATCGGAGGGTTACCCACTATGACTTGACATGACTTGTTTACATTATTGATTCTCCCGATCGAAACATCGAGGCATGACAACATGACTCAATTACATAATAGATACATCCTGGAATAAACATCGGGTTACAATACATAAGATACATAGATGAATACATTCCGAAGTTACAAATACATCAACATGATAAACTGGAGATAAACTAGACATCCTCCGAGGTAACAACTAGAAAATCACCTTGAAGGTCAAACATACCAAGATCATGATCCCAATAGTTTATCAAAAACTCTAATAGGCGGACATTTGATCGCATTGGTGAGGTACATAAGAATTTTAATAACCCACTTTGCCGCAAAGCATTTACCGTGGGGGAATCTTGTAGACCTTCTTGGTCCATGTCTTCATCTTCCCTCTCCATACACTCAAGTACCATAACTCAATCTGATAACAAGCCATTTATCAACCATTAAATTCATATAAAATTTTATTTTTTGGCCCTACATGGCTTTTTTCCACCTCACGCAGTGTACGCGACTATCCTTTAGACAAGTTGCGTATTGTACACAACTTGCCTTTAGGAAAGCCACGTACAGAATGTGTGTACATGACTGTTGATATACCATACCGGTGTACACAGTGTTCTTGTTTTGAGGATGTTGAAAAACATGAAATTTTTTCCAAAAATTGAAATTTTCTTGGATCAAATGAAAGAACATGGAGTGTAGTTTTACCTGGCACTTGCGGTTTCGAGAATTGTCCACTGAGTTGTCCACAATGAGCAATCAAAGGTTGAGGTAATACTTGTCTATTTTGGGTAAGAAATCAAATGCTGAGTTTTGATTTCTATTTTGAACTATTTATAGAAATATTATTTTAAAAGTAGGTTTTTTCCTATAGTTCATTTTTTTTATATAAAAATCAAATTAATACCATATCTTTTTTGTTCAATGTGATAGGTCTATGGTCATTTAAAGTTGTTTTTTTTCTCATATAGGATGGTTTTTGGTCATTCACATGCATTTTGCATTCATACCTAATCCATCTTAATCCTAGCATTACCACTTTGACCATGGACTATGGTATTTTTAACCATTAGTGTCTTGTTTATGCCATTGTTATTCCATGGATAGGACTTTCCTCACATGAGTATCCTCATTTAGAACCCACTTATTATTTTTTGATACTCATGATGCAGTTGTCATAGGTTCAGGGGAGTCTTATTAGCTATTTTTCACACCAAATTGAGCCTCATTTTGGTCTCGTTTTACAAGCTATCCCTTTATAAGAGTCCCCACCCTTATGGAGTTTCTTTAGGCCCAGGTCTAACTCCTCAAAATAGACTTGAATACCGAGTAAAATTGTCCATTCAAGCTCGTTAAGAATATGTGAATGGGCATCCACATTGGTGGTAGGTTATCTCTTTCTTAGACCACGTGGAATAATACAAGAAAGGATCACTCTCTTTTCCGTGGAATTGAGAAGAGTATTCTCAGGTATAGGTTTATCACTTTTCCGGACCTGAGGGACTAAATTTAAGGAAAAGGAACATCCGATATGAGCTCAGTTTTCTCTTTTTCGTGCTCTAGATGTAAACATGAAAAATATTTTGAGTGTACTTCTTGTCTTTGTCATGCTCATTAAACAATAAGAACAAAACATTGAGTTTATTGTTGTAAGCCCCATTTCTCATACTCAATGGATCTTTCCGAGTGATATTGCTTTCATTCACACTCGTAAAACTCAAGCTATATGCTTCTCTCGAAGGAGCATTGGGTAGGTGGTAATTTAACCTTTTTTGGACCTCCCTGACTAAGTACGAAAAAGGTGCACCTTTTCTTCTACGAAAGTTAAGAGAGTTCTTCTGTGGTAGGTTTTATACTTTTTCGGCCTCAAGAGACTAAATTGGATGGAAAAGGAACCCCCTGGAGTCTTCTTCAGAGTTTTTAGACTCTCTAAATGTGAAAACACCAAGTGAGCATGTACTAGTTCGGGCTCATAAAATCCATGAATCAGTGACACTATCAAGCATTATTCCCTCTTCTCTTCAAGCTTGTAAAAAATGAAGAGAGACTTGATTTGAATTTCCTAGACTCGTTAAAATTTAACAGGAAAGATAAGGAAGAAGTTTTCTTTTGGTTCTCAGTCAATGGTAGCATGTCTTCCTTGAACATAGCACTCTCTGTTTTTTCCAATACTCATGTCTCAGTGTTCACTTTCAGTTCATCTATTACTTTGAGTTTTCTTACTCCTCCTCTTGTCTGTTATACCTGGGGAATTTGATCATGTCTCCTACATGACATATAAGTCTAGTTGTACTATATGCAAAGTTAAAAGATGGCTTGGGTCATATTTGTGTCGTGCTCACTATTCAAGGATATAGCCCTGCATTTGATCTATATTCTGATTCCATCATTGTCCTATCTATTATTACTTGCATATCCCTTCCTTTACCTAGTTCCTAGTGACTCTTATGATCCGTTGGAGGAACTATTGCCTTCCTCATCACATTATGGTTTCCCATCAACACTTCTTAATGACGAAGACCTAGAGTTTTTGACGATCGTACCTTAGGATTCACTTTCATTATTGTTGAATTCCTTTGCTTCAATTGTCGATTGTCACCTATTGGTTGACAATCTGTTGAATCCTATCCATGTTTGACTTCAATAACATCTATTAACATGGCTTTGATTGTACTATTTCTTTTGGTTTTTGACAAAGACCTTAGGTTCATCTCTATGGCCTAAGTTGCGCAAGATTATGTTGTGATCACTTACAAAGCTTCCAGATCTTTGAAGACTCATCATTATTGTATATTGTGGCTTTGATTCACCTTTGTAGTATATGTGGTCTTGAACTCGTATCATATGATGTACTCAAATATTGTAAAGGAGCTAGTGTTCCCATATATTGAACATCGCATCCTCCGATATGAATTTGTATATGACATTACTATGTAATTGTTTCAGGTACTTCCTATGCTCCATTGGACTTCTGAGTTCTCCAAGATAGTGATTATAATGTATTTCGACCATCGTTTCCCTTCAATCTCACACATTAGGGGGCTTCTGTTATCAAACCAAATGGCACTTCTCCATCCGAGTGCCAACATTCCTAATGTTGGTACACAAAAGGACATATTAGGATTGAAGTTTTCCAAAACACTATAGATGGGCATGACTTGGGATGCATTTAGCTTTAAACTATCTTGCTACATAATTTTTCTAAGTGTTGAGTTATGTATGCAACTATCTCCATTGCAACCTGCATACTGTACACGACTATCTCCATTGCAACCCTCCTACTGTATGCAACTATCTCCATTGCAACTCACATATTGCAAGCAACTATTTGCATTGCAACGCGCGTACATCAGCATGCAAGGGTTTCATTTAAGCAACTCGCGTGTCATACGCGGGTTTCCTATATTAATAGTCATGTACACATCAGTTTGACCTTAAAAATATAAAACATGATTAATGGAGATTAGTTGGGCCCTAATCATTAACTATCCCAACTATTTCAACCACCCCAACCTTTGAAATCACTATATTTCCCAAAGTATAAATAGAGGCCTTAGGGAGGGCATTAATCAATCAAGTTTGGAGAGCAAATTTATGCTGGTGGTATATCTTCAGATGTCTTGGAGCAACAAAACTTAGAGTCCTTTGGTTGCAGAGGAGTCCTTGTCTCAGAAGCTGGGTTGTATTCTTATCTCATTCACTGATTGTTAATAAAGAGAATTCTTCTTCTAACATTGTGTTGAGTCTCTTTCATGTATCATGGTTAATGAATATATTTGATTATGTATTTGACATGTTGTTTATATAACCTCTTATAAATACATGCATGAGATAGTAATTGGATAATTTTCTCTTTACAAGTGAAAGAGGTGCATCCATGGAAGCTTTGGAGAGAAGAGGAGCAGGAGAAGATCAAGCTTGGATCAACCGTCGGTAATCATGTAAGTCAAGACTTTCTTCCTATTCCCTTTCTATTCTCTAGTAAAGCTGATTGTCTGCAAGGTTAGTAGTAAGTTGGTAACCCCAGACCCTAGGTTACAAAGGTGCTTAATCCTGAAAAACAAAAGGGGAAAGATTTAAGGATAGCGAGGACAACCTTTTAGAGAAATATTGTGGAATTATATTCAAGCAATTAACCAGATCTAGGGAGATTTTAACATTTGGGTTTGTGTTTTGTTCTAGACCTATACCATTCATATCTAGGGAAACAACTCTTGTCTGCAGGAGGTGAGAATTTCCATTTGCAAAGAAGCAATGCTCAGGCGGTTACGCTCTATTCAACACCTGCAACTCGTGGTGCCAGGTATTCTTTTAGGCTTTATTGGTATTAGATTCTTAAATGCTTGTTTTAGGTATTTTGAGCTCCGTACTTTAGAATAGTTATAGTTGTGGTTTGAACTATGGAATTTATTTTTGAATAGAAAACTCAATAAAAAATAAAGAATTAAAAACTTCAACAAGAGCATTGTGAATTGTGTTGGTCTTTAAAGCTTCGTAGTTGGCTTTGACTAGAAATTGGTTTTACTAGATCTCTAATTTCTGTCTTCTTTAACAAAAAAAGAAGAGAGTCATTTCAGTTTTTATTCATTTGTTATACATGATTTTTGTATGTTTTTCCTTTTTTCAAAAAATTGTGAAAAATCCATGTAAAAGTTATTGTAGAATTTTGCGATTAGTTTGTTTTCACTTTAGTTGAAAAATGTGATCACTTTTGTATAAAAGTCGTAACAATATTTTCTTGATTTTCGTTAGAGATCTCACTTCTTTGCCAATTCAAAAAATAAGATTTTCTTTGTTTCAATTAGGAAAGGACCATATCAGAAAGTTTGTTTTATTTTTGTATGGTATTTATTCTATATCTCAAAGAAATTGAATCTCTCTCTCCCTTCCTTAAGTAGGGAATACCATGAAAGTTAAAGTGATATTTTTGCACAATCATAATGCATGGTTTTACTTTTTACATCCTCATCTCATGCATTCACTTAACCGTACAATATAAAATTAATCGCTAGTTTTAGTTTAAAATGTTTAGCAATTTGTGTGATAGGTAAGATACGTGTTTCGACGTATTTAAATGTAGGAGCTGTCGTTTATTTCCTGCAATGCATCCTAGGAGATTGTACTTATTCCACATACCAACTGGTATATCGAAAGACCTTTCACATACCCTAGACGTATATCAAAAGGTACTTCACGTACTCAGTAGTATATCATAAGGATCCTATCGAATGGTGGTGCATTAGAAAACACTACTATGGAGTGGAGCTCCCACATACCTTGCGTATATTGGGAGACACCTTTAGGAATCCTATGACCAACTGAGAAAATACCTTTGGCTGTCCAATCATCACAATACACCGAGAAAAACACTCAAGGAGATTACTACACATGTACCATCTAGGCAGTTGGGTATTCAAGAAAGGATATGATCCCAATCCTCCTTGTCGCTCTCTACTATTGGACCTTGTGGCATATAGCAAGTTGTGATGGTTTGACAATTCCATGAGGTTCTAGGAATTTAATCCAATCCTCTCACATATTTTTCTTGTTGTTTTAGTTTGCGTAGCACTTGTTGTATGTATAGTTAGAATTTTTTAGAATAGAGAGATATTTTTGTTACATAGTCATGGCTTCACCTTCCAGGACTACCAACCAAGAGACTCCTTCACTAAGCACATCTTTTTTCCCCCTCCATATGGGGATGTTGGTCATCCTTTCATGGGTACATTAAGCCTTCCCGGATTGACTAATAGATTACCTATTTGGTTATTCTCCAGTCCATTTATCCCATCTACACCAATTGCTTCAAATCCTAACCCTTCATCGTGGTAAAATCAACCTCATGTTGATCCCTTTCCTTCTTCACCAGATGTGTCTTTTCCCTTTTCCACCTCTTCACCTGTTGAAAGTTGTAGTACTAGTAGTCAGGTGGATAAGAAGAAGAAGAAAAACAAAAAAAAACCAAGTCTCCACCAATTACTCCTCCCAATGCGGAGAGTGTTGACATGCACACCCAAAAACCATGTAATCCCAAATTCCCTTGTAGGATGCGCAAGGGTGATCAACTTCTAAAAGATCGTCATGGTCTGGCCCTGGTTTTAGAAGAATGGTCTAATTTTTCCTGACAACCGATGTGATCAGCCTCTGGTCATCATACCGATGATACTCCCTCAACCAGTGACTCTGTGGTTAAGAGTCGGAAGGGTAAACTAAAAAATCCTTGCTTTCTCTGTAAGGACATGCACTTTAATTACCTTTATCCTTGCATGGATGAAGCTTCTAAGTTGTTGGAATATATTAATTTTTCTCGTCAATGACTTCCAACAGGTTATCATAAGTTGTCCCTTGAACTATCATTGGTTGATAAAGTGGTTGATCCAGTTTCATCCTTGGTTGATATCACTCTCTCTTTAGAGAGTGAAGAAAAGGTAGTTTGTCCCATTATTCCTTTGGAGAGTGAAGTTAAAGTGGTTGAATCAATGTCATCTCCACCCGATCCCACTCCTTCGCTAGAGAGTGTTAAGATTGAAGTAGTCTCTTCGACATAGTCTTCGTTTTCTCTCTCTCTCTCTTCTAGTTGAGAGTGAACTAAAACATGCTCATGTTTTCGTAGTCAGTTCTGATCATTCTTTCCAATAGGAACTTCTGTCTGTTTCAATAGGAAATTCTTCAAGTACTAAGGTGTTTTCCTTTGATTGGAGTAATCTAAGAGAATCTCATCTTCATTCGAGTGTTCCTTTCCAAATAGTTGTGCAAGTTACATCTAGGCGGATACTTCGCACTACTATTGATGAAGGGGATTCTGTTAGTAGTCTATCCTCACATGCTTGGAAATATTTAGGTTCTCCTCAACTTGTGCTAGCCACCGATCAGATACTAGATTTTAATCGAATACCTACTGCACCTTTAGGGATCCTTTCTCATTTACCTATTACATTAGGAGGGAAAACAATCTATATTGATGTTAATGGTGGTAAAAGGTCCTTTAGATTTCAATATTCACCTTGGAATTCATGATGTGTATGCCATGAAGGATGTAGTGTCCACACATTTCAGAGTGATCAATTTCCCCCATGATGGGAATATTGTGACCATTGATCAGATTTCCTTCGTTACACCTGACCATCATGTCATTCCTAGTCATCAGACTTCCCTAAATGTTCCACATGTTCTTTTGATCCCTTCCCCTTCTTCTTGTTAGCTTCTTCCCATCATAGGTTAAATGGGGGGCATGGTTCTAGTCTATGGACATCATACTGGAATTAAGCTGATAACTTTGTATGTGAAAGGAGGCAACCTACCAACCTCTGGATATCATGTTGGGTAAGAACATGCCCGTGAGCATAGTTCCTTTTCTCCGTGTCAAGCTTGTTAGAAAATGAAATAAATGTATGTGAGCATAGTTCCCATTATGTATCAAACTCATTAAAAAATGAAATAGATGTCTATGAGCATATATCCCTTTTCTATGTCAAGCTCGTTAAAAAATGAAATGGATGCTTGTGAGCATAGTTCCTTTTTTGTGTCAAGCTCATTAAAAAATGAAACATATGTCCTCAAGCACAGTTATTTTTTGTTTCAATCTTGTGTAAAAATGAAACATGTCCCCACAGGCATAGTTATTCTATGTTTCAAGATTGTGTAAAAATGAAACAAGTCACCTTGAGTAGTGTTTATTCTTGGTTTCAAGCTCGTTAAAAAATAAAACCGACCTTGAGCATAGTTCCTATTATGTGTCAAGCTCATTAAATAATGAAGAAGATACCCTAAGAATTCTTTCAACTGATCTTCGAGCTCGTTAAAAATAGTAAGATGGTGTTGAGATTAATTTTCATTTTTCGTGCTCTGGTTAAAAGATGAAAACTGGTTTGAGCTTACTTTATCAAATTTTCATGGTCTAGATTCAAACATGAAAAAGGTTTTGAGTGCCTTTTATACCTTCGACATGCTCATTAAAAAATTAGTGAAGAGGTATCGAGTGTATTTTTACTATTTTTCAGACTCGTTAAAATTGGATCATGAAAGAAGGACACCTTAATAGAGTCCTATTTAAGCTCTTTTCGAACTCTTAAAACATGAGAAGATTGCCAAGTGAACTTGTCTTCTTCATGCTCGTAAAAGAACCTAGAGATTCGTCTTCTTGGTGATAGTTTACTCATTTTTCAGATGAGGGGCACTACTTACAAAAAATGTATACTTCGACCAATCATGACTAGAAAAGTTCTCCTGGGCATTATTTTATACCTTTTCGGGCCTTGGGGACTAAATTTATGAAAAATTCCATTATGGAGTCGTCTTAGTCATTTTAGAATCTCTAAACATAAAATGGAAAATGAGTTTTCTTTCATCGGACTCAAAAAATAAAACGATGAAGGACCCTCTTTTGGGAATGAACCCCTCCTTTCTTAGGTTCATAAAACATATGAGAATAGGCTCATCGTTTGATGAGCTACAAGGAGTGTTTGTTACGATCTTTGAACTCATAAAAAAAAGAGAGGCACTCATCAATCATGATGGGGAAATTAAGGAAAAGGAACTATCTCATTTGCAATAAATGGTAGTTGTTAGTCACCTTTGAACATCGCACTTTCCTACATTTCATTCAGTCAATTGGGTATTCATCTTGCTTCCAAGTTGATCCACTTTCATGAGTCATGTCGCTCATTGAGTCTTTAAAAGAATGCATCATCTATCGTCGCATAATGTCTTGGTATCCACTGGGTCAAGTCAATGCTGCTAAGTCTTCGGTCGTGCCACTCGATGTTCAAAGGAAATTGATATTGATATTTTACCTTTGCAGTCAAAACAACCTTTGTGTCAATACTTTTGAGTCATTCCTATGGTTACATAATACTCAAAATTCTAGAACTTTGTTTTGAGTTTCGTGTCATGGACATGGGATTCATCATGGCCCTACTTTGATGAGACTATTCCTGTCGACTTCAGTTTATCATCCACGAATTAGTCTTAGAAATAAATTAGTACCTTGAGATCTGTATGCATCAATGGTATATTCTCTTGCTCTAGACATAGGTTCACATCATTAACCTTTGATCGAAATATTCAACTGAATGTCCGAAATCAAATCATCTATTCATGCTCAGGAGATTGTACTAGGGTACCTTGGGAATCATTGGCATTAATGGTGATCCCCTTCGCACTTGTTAACAGTTCTCATCATTGAACGGTAATCAAGTGGTTTCTACCATGTTCGACATCAAGACCTTGTAATCACATGGATAGAATGGTACTTTGTGGAAGATGAGATGAATACCCTAGGTATTTGTTAAGCGCACATTTCTTTCCCCGTGTTGTGATGGAGTATTTTCTATGAGTCCTAGCATGGATCCACATTGTATGTTCATGGCTATGCTCAGGTTTGGGTTTGTAGGACATAGATATACATTGTATATCTAATAGCTATGTCCAAATTTGAGTCTTCTTCACATGGATATACATAGTATTTTAGTATCCATAACATTTTGTATCTCACATGGATCTGCATTTTATTGGTCAAACACCATGTTGTGAGTCATTTGGGACATGTATCAAAATGTAAAAGGTGCTGCAGAAAGTTTGTGATGCTTGAGAAGTTCCGACCATTGGACCTCTTTCTCATGACGTATACCTTGTTCTATCAAAGTATTTTTCCTATCGTTTCCCTCTAGGCATCATAATTTGGGGGAATTATCTCACACCTAAATCTCATCACCTTCATGATATGATATAGGTATTCCCTTGTCTGCTCCAAACCATCATATTTTGTCCTAGAGAAATGAAAGGAAGAAAATTGTCCCCTTGCATTTTTCCTTGTTTTGAGCTAGTAACGCTCATTTTACATGTGAAAAGGGAGGTTCCACTACTCCTTTCCGTCATGAAAAGGGCATTAACCCCTTAACACCGTTTTTTCCCTTCATTAAAGGTGCGGTGCTCAATTTTTGAAGGCCAAAAAGGAACCTTTGAGATGCTTCTCAATGGTTACCTCCATGGAGCCTCATCCATAAGGTTTAGGAACACCTGGACTTGAGATCCCCCCCAATAGGATCTCCCTTCCACCTCATCCACCATTTACTCAACTATCCCTATCCTCCCATGCCTTTAAATACTACCATGGGAAGGAGGAGGAAGAATTCTATTGAACACCCAAACTCTGTCAAAATAATTCTTGAACTATTGGAGGCAAGGTGAAGTTAGAGGTAAGGACCTATTGGAAGGAACTCTCAACACCAAGGCATAAATTTTGTAGTCTCTCCAATCATTTCTAATAAAAAATGTCTTTTATTTCTGATATTTACTGTATCATTTGTATATATTTCTTGATTCCTTGGTCACAAGCATAGATCTAGTTTATTATCTTGTATGATATCATATTTCTCTTGTTGTCTTCAATCTTTTATAGGTCCTTCCACAGTAGCAGAGGGGAAATATTAAAGGATAGAAACAACAACATTTTAGAGAAATATTGTGGATTTATATTCAAGGAATTAACTAGATCTAGGGAGATTTTAACATTTGGGTTTGTGTTTTGTTCTAGACCTATATCATTCAAATATAGGGAAACAACTCCTCTCCATAGGTGGTGAGAATTTCCAGCCACAAAAGTTAGTAAAGCAACTATCTAGATAATTACCAATGCAGGAAGCCAGACATCTCATCTGGGATATGATCATTGCAGAATCTGTAAAATCAGGCCATACTTAAATTATATTCAAAAGAAGGAGATGGTGATAAATGCTTCTAAACAAAGTTGTACAGCAGTGAGAGAGGCATTGAATAAAAATCCAGTGGACACAATAAAAAATACAATAAATCTCCTAAATACTTTATTTGAAGAATATTTGAGGAAAATGGGAATCAAGAAAAGGATTACAGTGATCACCTGGGATAGAAAATTGGTGGGAAAAAGTCAACACATAGAGACTCTGCAAGATAAGATTGATATATTGCAACATCAAATAAATATTTTTAAAGGCTTGTTTGTGTCTCCTTTTTAGAAAGGTCTATATTCCTTTTGGGAAGAATATGGAAAACTTTTGTCCTAGTCAGTGTAATGTCCCGGTTTTGACCCCATTTGCATGATGTATATAATGTAATTAATCATGGTGAGGAGCTAAAGGAAAAATCCCCACCATCGATTTGGTTGTGTATGTTTCGGCAATGGGGATAGTTGCCGATGGTATGTCGTGCTATCTAGCACCTTATAATTAGGCATCATGTTAATACGCACATCAATTAAAACTAAAACCACAACCAGCTACGGCAGTGCAACGTTGAATGAAAAGGGCATGATTCCAAAGGATAAGGGGTGGGGGATGTCAAACCTTGGTTTATGGGGGAAAAACCCATGTGTTTCCACCTTGTTTTGTTTTTCCACCTTTCTTGTTTCACCAACCTCTTCAATGTCTTGGTTTTGTTTGTTGGGGGTAGTTATGGCTGAGTTGTTCAGGGCAGTTATTGCTAGAGGAAATGTGGGTAAGGGGAAAGCAACTCCATTCTTTCCCATTCCTCCACCTTCTCCACGACGCCATTCTTCCCTGTCTGCTCACTCTCACGCGGAGGTCGGTTCTTCCTCATGCTGTTCGGTCGATTCATGCACACAGGCTAGGATCCTCACGAAGAGAGGCATTCTATTCATCCTCATGTACCAGTCGCAGGTCTTCTCTTGTTGGGCACATGGAGAGTAGGTGCAATGGCCTCAAGGGCCCGATTTCCACTGGTATGTGTCTAGCCGTGGCTTTAATCCATGTTTTATGCTTGCTGTTGGTTTCACCCATGATTTGGGTTGCTGTTGTGTTTTCCCACAATGCTTGGGGACTATTTAGAGTCTGATTTATATTTCCACTTCGGACTATGCATGTGTGTTCATCCATGCTCTGCCTGGGATGCATCTTTTCCTTTACGCACAGACTGTGAGTTGCTCTCGTCCCCATTTTCCTGTCTATGTAAGTCCTTCAGCATTTACATTGAGGATTGTGTGTGCTATGGGCTCTTGGAAGTGGAACGACTGTTAGGTTCCACGTATGTTGGCAAAGTTTTCTCCTTGTTTGGGATTGTGGACTGTTGCCACCATTTTTATTGAGAAGTTCGGTTGCTGAAGTGCCCTAGATTGGGTGTTGCTACTGAGTTGTTTTGTCCATGCTAGAGCCAAGAACAACTCTGTGTTGTCTTGTGGACTTGAGTTGTGCTCATCTTTTGTTTGGGATTATCCCTGGTTGTCCTAGCCTTCTTCACAGGGCTGTGAAGGGATCATTTTGCTGTGTGTATGCAGTGCTTGTCCCCTTGGAATGTGATGGCTTGGCCAATTTTTTGAAGGCCTCTTAAACCCAGCTGTGTTGGTTTGGCTAATTGTGTCCCTCGGCTATGTGTAATCCTGCATTGACCCTTATCCTTGGAGGAATCATGCCCAGCTCGAGGGTGGTAGTGTGTTGAGATATTGATGAGCACGCTGGCCTATGGTTGGGTGGAACGTTGCAGTGACGTAGCTAGTTGCGGGATTGGTTCATCATCAAAAGATAAGTGCCGCTGTTATCCCATCTCTACAATTATATTGATGTCAAATGAATTATGATGGACATGTAAATGATGGAATGTATATGTTTGTTTCTGCTATATGATTGAAGAATTATTCCCCTGTGTATGCTTGTATGCTTGTATGCTTATGCATCTTAATATGCACCTTGTAAGCTTTTAATTCCAGATTGATTTATCCCTGTTTATGTTCATGGGCTGTTTGCCCGGTTGTATTTGGTGTTCGTCACGTCCTCTTCGCCGAACTGAGGGATGGGGACGTGACAGTATGGTATCAGAGAAAAGGTTGCAACAGTGGGCCTCTATGGGCCATGAAGGATGTAGTGACAGAAGGCAGGATTACCTTCTCTGTCCAACAGAACAGCTGCAAACTTCAAATTTTTTTTTGCATAAGTGTTGAGCAGTTGGCGGGCCACTAGAGGAAGTGAACTTCCGCTATTGCGGAAGGAGAAACGATTAGGAACCCGACAGAAAAGTCCTCCGATTGATGACGCCATTGAGGAGGAAAAAGGCTCAAAGTTATTGACTGTCAGAGGAAGAAAGTGCTTGAGCACTCGCCGTTGCGGAAGCCAAAGTCATTTGGCTTCCGTTGATAAAGACCGCCGACGCTAGAGCAGTTGGAGAAAGCCACGAAAATTTGACAAAGTGTTCCACCTCGAAACAGTTAACGAAATTGGGCTTCCACCGTTGCGGAAGAGTTGGCAAAGTGGAATTCCGTCGTTGCGGAAGAGTGGGTGAAGTTGAATTCTGACGTAGCGGAAGAGTTAGTGGATTGACGTCCGCTGTTGCGGATGAAAAAAAAAAGCAATTAGGCATTCGATGGGAAACCCCTCTGACCACCAATGCCGTCAAAAGTTTAAGGGCTCGAAAGCATTGACTGTCGGAGGAAGGAAGTGTTAGTGTGTCCACCATTGCAAAAGCCAAAGGCTCTAGCCTTCTGATTTGGAAAGACTGCCGATATCCGATGCGGTAAAAGAAGGTTCGAAATTTTTCTAAGTAACGAAAATATTGGTCGCCAGAAGAAGAAAGTGAATGAGCATCCGCCATTGCAGAAGCGAAAGCATTTCAGCTTCCAATTGGAAAGGCTGCCGACACCGTTGTGGAAGAGAAAGTGTTTTAAGAGCTGCCGTTGCAAAAGGGAAAGTGTTCTGAGAGCCGCCGTTGCAGAAGGGAAAGTGTTCCGAGAGCCGCCGTTGTGGAAGGGAAAGTGTTCCGAGAGCAGTCATTGCGGAAGGGAAAGTGTTCCGAGAGCCGCCGTTGCGGAAGGGAAAGTGTTCCGAGAGCTGCCGTGCGGAAGGGAAAGTGTTCTGAGAGCCGCCGTTGCGGAAGGGAAAGTGTTCCAAGAGCCGCCATTACGGAAGGATTAGTTGTTTGAGAGCCGATTTTGCGGATGGATAATTGGAATGAGAACCGATTTAACAAAGGAAAAATCGAGTTTTTATGGGATTTATCAGCAGATTTCGACTGTTTAATAGTGGACCCTCATCGTCCCTTGAAATAGTCGTTCTTGTGAAAAGAGAATTCTATGTTTTGGGAAAATTAATCAAACCCAAAATTCATAAAAGATGGATGGGGCAACGGAAGTGAGGTGGCTGAAGTTGGCAACCAAAATGCAGCTGTGTGTAAAATGCAAAGATTTGGTGAAAAGTATTCAATCTTAGAAGTGGTGTGGTTTTCACACCTGAGGTCGAAATGGAGCATGTGGATAGGCATTAGAAAGCTTATCCAGTAAGGAACAAGGGTACATCACCAGAATATGAGCATGAAGCACTAACGCGCTAGTGATGGCCGATGTTATCAAATGGACAAATCTGGACAATTGCATGCCCAGAGGTAGCAAGGACTATGAATTCAACTAGCTACTATGTGGGAAAAGGAGTTCCATGCTAGGATGAAAGACTCAAAAAGGGAAGTTTTTCTTGAAACCCTGTCTTGCTAACTATGTTGCATTTCCTAAGTTTTAGGCATGAAATGCATGAGGATATGTATTGCAAGCATAGGATATTGCATGTTGGTAAGAATATTGGGAATTATATATTTATAATGAACCACTAATGACAATCATTGCTTTGATGTTGGCATTAGTGGAAAAACCAATGACAACATGGACCTAGCTAAATATGTTGTTGATGCTGATGGAATGTGACCATCAACCCTATGAAGAAAGGGACAAGGCAACAAGTCCATAACAAAAGTTGGTGAGCAAATGTTGCAATCTCCTGCAAAGGACCAACCAAAGTGGTCATGTCAAAGGTGTAAGTAGGACCCATGCAGGTAAGAGTTTGATTTTTGACAAATTCCAAGGAGTGGTAAAGGTAAGAGACCTCATACCATGTGGATATTGGAATGTAGAAAGATATCATGCCTATATATGTAGATGATATTGATTATAGCAATGCATCCTATATGAAGTAGTCATGGTTAGACCATGCATGGTATGTTAAAAGCATAGTACTCCTGAATCAATGCAAGGTAGCATTGAATATACATGCATTAAGAAGATTTTATGAATCTTGTAGTCATGCATTGAATTGATGCATATGAATGGTGTGAGTGACTGATTGCATAAGTATAGGGAAAATTTTGTGATGTATGGCATGGTACGTTGAATGCATTGAGATGAGTGCATGTGATATTATGAATGACTAATGACTGAAATGATGAATTGATGACAATTCAGGAACCATTTCAAAGGTTGTTATGAATGCAGGATAGTCATGATCAATTGGATGCCAGAAATGCTCTATTGAAGAGCAAGGTGGTATGAATGATATGCTTGTGAAGTAAGGAGTATCTAGACATTTCCTTTAGTTGCATGAATGATATGACTATACCTTTCAAATTTAGTATGATAATGATTGCATGAAGTAAATGAGCTTCAATAATATTGATGTGACTAACAGTTGGAAGTATTTGAATTTTATAAATTCTAAAAATGCTTCAGTGATGGTTGTAGCAATGAAAATGTTATATGCATCCAGACTTACCAAGTGTTTGGTTGATTGAAACTCATGTTTCAGGTAGATTATTTCGAGCATGGTAGTGAGAGGTAAGACCCTGACCAATGCCATAATCTACCATGTGAAAGAGCTTATTAAATTTGAATCATGAATTTCAAATTTAAGAAATTGCTGACAACTACTAGTCACTACTGGCTTGCATAAGCTTGTGTTTGGATGTTTGAATCTTGTGTTTTAGGTAGATTATTTCGAGCATGGCAGTGAGAGGTAAGATCCTGACCAATGCCAGAATCTACCATATGATATGCATAATAGGTTTTTAAAATTTGAATTGTGAATTTCGGATTTGAGAAATTGCTGACGACCACTAGCCACTGTTGGCTTGCATAAGATTGTGTTTGGTTGATTGAAACTCATGTTTCAGGTAGATTATTTCAAGCATGGAAGTGAGAGATAAGACCCTGACCAATGCCAGAATCCACCATGTAAAAGAGCCAAACTTTATGAGAAGAGTCTCATGGATTGTGAAAATAGTTGGTTGTTAAATTTGAATTGTGAATTTCGGATTTAAGAAGTGCTAACGACTACTAATCATTGTTGGCTTGTATAAGATTGTGTCAGGAGGGACACATGGTAAGTGGGTAATCATGTGATGATAGTAAGCATAAAATTATAATGGGCATAGTAGTGCTACTTACAAGAAACCCACAATTGAGCAAGTCAATTTATGTAGTAGATAGAGTTGCAAATTCCTAATGAATTTGATTACTAATGACATTGTTTGGTCATGGAACAATCAATTTTGATTGTATTGTTGGATAAGGATTGGTTGTTTGGCTATTTGATGAATGTGTTAGGGATACACACTGCAAGAAGATCATGTGTGATGGCCTGCAGAAGCCAAACTTCATGGGAAGGTTTTCCCTTATCTTGGAAAAGGGTTTCGGGTGAAACGCCATTGGACATTTTGAAAATGTCTCATCTGCACTTCATGTGTGGTAATAACATGAGTGAGATGGTATGGGTTATGTCGGTAAGACATGTGTGAATGAGAAATGTAAAAAGGAGTTGGGATGACTAACTGAGGAACTGTTAACTCAGGGAAGGAGCCTCCATTCCTCCTTAACCAAATGCATACTGCGACGGCAAATGGATAAGTGTTCGGTGACCCTTGCTAAGAATATGCATGTTTAATTATTAAATTCCATATGCAGAATCTGTTTTGATTTAATATCCATTATGATTGATTTCTTGAGTATGAATAGGGCCTACATGGCACACACCGGGAAAGGGTGCACACTTTTCCGATGTTGGATCATGAAAGGGTTTTCAATATTGATTACACTCTGGGGAGTGGACACACTCCTAGTGTCTCAATACTTGATAGTGAATGATGAGAAATGTGATTACAGTTTTAGAGCAATAACGCTGATGAGTTTTCTTGTATTGCTTGTGTTGCTTGTGTTGACAGGCTAAAGGTAAAGGTAAAGGTAAATGGTAAATGGTTGTTGAGAGGGGTTGCAGAGTAAGGGTTATTGTTGATATAAGTGTATGTTGGTATAAGTATGTGTTGATATAAGTGTATGTTGGGCTGTGATATGCCTGAGGATCCATAGTAGATCCTAGACCCGGAAATGGTCACGGTAAAAGTTCCAAGCCCAGTTGACATGAGGATGTACTGGTTGGACATTAATTATTTGATGTTGTGGAGCAGCTGGTGTGCTGACCTAACATCTAAGTCCATAGGTGATCCCAAGGCTTGCAAAGCGAAGTAGGATCTTGTGGATGAACGAGGAAATGCACAATACAGATAAGTATTGGATTATTTTTCTTATGGCTAAACATGTGTATATGATTTGGTTATGATGTTTTATCTCTAGAACAAGATAAAATTGATGAGAATAAACTAAACATGTGAATCTATTCAATGTTTGAATATAGGTATCGTGGGAAGCAAGGACTATGAGAGCATCCTAGGGGTGCATGTGGACATGTGATTGTCCTTGAAAAGCTCGGAATGAGCTGTG
>LPNX011091240.1:387788-413729 GCA_001517045.1 Pseudotsuga menziesii | reverse complement strand
GAAAAGTGAAACCAGGTGGTGCACATTGATCATGGCAGCAGATCAAAAGTTGTTGGACTTAGCTGGAAGTCTCCTTCAAGTGATTTCCAAGACCCAAGAGAATATTGGGGAGATGCTCAAGATACAGAGAAGGCAGAGTGAAATGAACCACCAGATTTTGCAAGACTCTATCAGTTTGCAAAGGGAGGTGAAAAGCCTTCTGGGAGAAATCGACAAAGGAAAGGAAGGTGGATCAGCAATGGGACAATTGTCCAAGCGACCCCATAAGAAATGGTCTAGGCATGAAGACTCAAAGGAAATTGAGCACGTAAAGATGAAGCAGCCAGTGAGATGCTGGAGATGCAGAGGACATCATTTACGCTGGGACTGCCCAATGAGGGAACATGAGGAAGGCGATAGCCGCAAAGTTCCTAGACTTCGGGATCAGCTGGGAGCTGAGAACCAGCGGGAGAAGTCCATGGAAGCCGAGGAGCTTGGTATTGAACGTTCAAAGTAAATGATTTAACGTGGGACAGATCTGCAATTTTGAAATTTTGATGTGCAACTGTATATGTATTGTATATAGAATGGAACACTGAGGAGGGTGTTATTCTAAGGGGGAGGGGAATGTAATGTCCTGGTTTTGACCTCGTTTGCATGATGTATATAATGTAATTAATCGTGGTGAGGAGCTAAAGGCAAAATCCCCACCATCGATTTGGTTGTGTATTGTTAACACCCAAAAAGTGTTCACTACCTCATCTACCCCATTACA
The DNA here is from genome assembly GCA_001517045.1 of Pseudotsuga menziesii. Taxonomy (NCBI): domain Eukaryota; kingdom Viridiplantae; phylum Streptophyta; class Pinopsida; order Pinales; family Pinaceae; genus Pseudotsuga; species Pseudotsuga menziesii. Next base: position 412,975 of record LPNX011091240.1, on the reverse strand, counting down.
TGGCTCATTTCTCCATTTTCCTACCATATTTCCCTTAAAAACCCATAAAACCATTTAAAATGCCTCCAAAAGGCCAAAAAAACCCTTTTTCCTCCAAAAATATCCAAAATTCCTCTAAAAAAGTAAAATCCCCAAAAAGGGAAGAAAAAATATAAAATAATGAGGAAAAAAGAAGAAAAGAGGAAAAAACCCTAAAAAGCTGCCCTAAACCATATGGTTTCCAAAAAACCATGGGCCAGCACTCCACCACTAAAAAACTATAAATAAGTGATGGATACCCCTTATTTCACATCCACAATCACAAGCATCCTTACTCTGCCAAAACTACTCTTGAAACCCTAGCTCACCCTTTGAGCTACTTTCACCATTGAGAGCCCCTTTTGGCCCATTCCCACCATTGGAGAAAGAGAAGGGGCAGCTGGAGCTCGGAGCAACCTCTCGGATCAGCACAATGGGCTTCACCAACCTCCACACCGGAGGTAATATCAATAAAAAATCATTCTTTATATTTTGCTGTCTTATTTGATGCATGTGTTTTAGATTAGTTTTTATTTATGTTTAGTATTGTTATTTTCCACTTATTGAACTGCTACTAAGGAGTCCATTCTCCTTAATAGGTGCTCATTCGCACAAGCTAGGGGTAAAACCCTAGCTACAGTTTGGCGACTTCGCTGTAGTTTTTTACAGTTTTTTCCGTTTTTTCCCTTTCGGCTGTCTTTTTCGGCCGCTGTACACCGCATTTTTTCCTTCCGCAGTCGTGGCCTGACCGCGTGTTTCAGGACTTTACCTACGACCAGACCACAGCTCTCAGACTTTTTCCTGCGCCCTAACGGTGATTTCAAGCCTGTTACCTGCGATCCGGACACGGCTAATCAGCCTGTTTTCTGCGGTCCGACCACACCTGTCAGCCATTTTCCTGCGTCCCAGCCGCGCCTTTGAGCCCCTTTGCTGCGACCCGACCGCGTCTTTTCCTTCCGTAGTAGCACCCCGACCGTGTATGTTGGCCAGAAACCCACGACCTAGCCGCGCCTGTTTCGTTCAAACCCGCGGTCCGACCAGCCAATCCAGGCACAGACCCGCGGCCTGATTTCTACATTTTTTCCTGTCTTTGACCCCAGCCCCTTTGCTGCCATATTTTCTGTGTCTGCACAGCCATCTGTTCTACCTACCACTCTACTCCCCTACAGCCTTTTCTGCACCATTATTTCTGTTACCTTTTTTACAGCATTGTTTTTAGAAATTCAACATTCTTATTTCATAAAATTTTTCATGTTTAAATTTTGAATTCAATATTACTGTTAGTTCAATATTACTGTTAGTTCATCACCTCACGAGCACACACTCTGTCACCTAATTCAAGTGAGACTAAAAAACTACTTAACTCAACCAACATTCTAACCCCACTTGGGGAACACAAAAGAATCCTTGTAGTTAGGTAGGATCGGGGGGATAGGCTTCCAATAACACCCCTCGATTACTTACACTTGAGACATAGCTGTTGTCCACTTAGGGAACCAAAATCCCCTAGTATTTTTTGGCACGGTCACAACCAGTTTACCAGAAGGCCTCTCCCTTAGGAGGGTTGAAGTCGTGAGATTGGTTCCGGAGGTCTGAGTGGAATACCGAACTCCATTTAGTAACTGAAGGGCTACCTTTCGCAGTTCTCGGGATATCCCTGTATAGGGGTATTACGGTAAAAGGACCAAGCGGCAGATTTACCTTTCTGGACATGTCATGAACAGGGTATCTTAGTTGCCATTCTTCTAGGATTGACTTCCCGGTGTCCCTCTCGGTAGGGGGGTATCTCAGCCACTTGGCTTTCCTATTCATATTGTCTGATTTGGATTTCATCACCTTGTAGAGGATATGTCTAGTTGAGTCAGAATACTTTTAGTTAGGTGTTTGCATGCTCCCTTACCTCCTTTTGGTCTAGCGAGTCCACCGTCTTTTACTTTGTAGACAACCTGCTGCTTGTTGGTATTCTGACCATTTCTGTTGACACTCTGCCTACTGTAGCATGCGGTTACAGTGGGTGTTTTGAGTTTGTTGTTGGCCTGAGCGCCCTATTTTTTGAGCTCTCCTTCTGCACACTTGGTTGCATTAGGGTTTTTGAGCTGTTTTTTACTCACCTCAACCCACAGAGATTTGACACCATCTGTCACCATTAAGTCCCCAAGACATTCTCGGTGCCTCAAGGGTGACCCCCCACAGCACGGTTCACTTGACGTCACCCTTCATCGACATAGATCTCGAGCCTTGTCACTTGACTCCACTCATCAGCGGAATAGAACTCCATCACCAGATATTGACGCCCCTTATTTTACCTCCAATTCTGAGCCAGAGTCTGAGAAACCCATTTACACTGCCCCTACTAGCCCTATGGCTGGTGTGACTCCCACTCTCGTCTTGGCACAGACCATTGGTGGCACATCCACCACGGCACCAGTTACCACACCTACTTTGGGTATGCCCTCCATGGGGCCCTCGTCTACCGTTCCCCTCACTGCACCTATTCCCGCAGCGGGACTACCTATTCCCACTCCATCAGTGGCTCACACTACCCATGGTGGCGCAGGACCATCCTATACCACCTTAGCTCCCCCACTTGGGGGAAACCTCCCTAACACCACCCCTCCACTTGGGGGCATTGGCCCCAACTTGATCCAAACCACTACTGTGTCACATCCGTCTTCCAGTTTGCCATTCATGGCTAGCCTCAACCTACCTGATCTAGCTAGATTGACGAACGACCCTATCCGACACGAACCTGCATGGCCTCATATGCCCACCAAGCTCCCCTCCGACATCCCTAAGTTTGAGGGCAAGGCCGGTGAGGACCCGCAAAACCACATTATGTCCTTCCATCTATGGTGTTCCTCCAACTCCATAGTGGAGGAATCTATTCGCCTCCGTCTCTTACAGCGCACCTTCACTGGCTCTGCAGCCAAGTGGTACATCGAGCAACCCCATGGAACCCATGCCACCTTTGCTTCCCTTGCCTCAACCTTCCTACAGTTTTTCCAGTTACCTGTCCGCTATGATGCAGGCATTGAGATCCTCCTATCATGCAGACAAATCACGGTTACCCACATCACGGACCACATTCATGAGTGGTGTTGACGCCGTAGCTTATATAAGATTAAATTAGATGACCAGATCTTCCTAGATTGGTTCCTCAAATCCCTTCTTCCTATCATTTCTAAGGATGTGGCATCTGAAAGACCCCAGTCTGAAGAAGAGGCCATCCTTAAGGCCCAACAATTCGACCTCATTTACGCCCAGTCGGGTTATCTCTATACCATTATAGCTGACGCCCCTCACGACGATTCCTCCCCACATGATGTGCCGGGGGCATCCCATGCTGCCGACGACATCATTGGCCGTGTCTCTTCGCATCCTCAACCATTTTCCGTAGCATACCCTACCCCTGGCCCTGACCTATCACGGTCTACCTCGCAGCCTGGAGCCACCAACGCGTATGCTCCCATGACACATCACCACCATACCCATGGACCCTCATGTCCACCTCAGTGTTTCGGTCATGCGACTCCTGCTTACGCCCCCCCAGCCACACCGCATCCCTACTACTACCAGCAGGCTGCATCAATACCTGCGCCTTCACAGGCCCGACCCGCTTATTACCCGCCACAGGCATCCCCTACAGCAAACCCACAACCCGTTCCACAGCCTTATCAGCAACCCCCTCAAGTCGTTGCACCTGCGCAACCTCCACCTACATATCATCCACTGCAGCCTGCTCCAGCACCTGGGCAACCTCAGAATCCACCTGCTGCCCAAGGGAAAGTTTATGCTCAACAAAACCCGCCGCAAAACCAGAACAACCAACGCAACCAGGGCCAACAAAACCGCGGCAGGGGCCTAAATCTTGGGAACAACCAACCTCCAAACCAAGTTGTTCCACCCCCCAATCCCCCTGATAATAATAATGCGGCCCCTGCTAACCAAAACCCTGATCGCCCGCCCAAGCAGGCTAAAAACCCCAATTTGCGAACAAACCATTCTTGTTCTATTTACGGGGTCTATGGCCACTACACACATTTTTTCCCACACATGGAGCGAGTTCGGAAACTTTGGGCTGAAGATGCCCACCACCAAAGGCAGGTGTCTCCTCAAGCACTGCCCAACCCCCCACAACCTCAGCAGCCACCTTTGGTATTGCAAAACCCCTTACCAAACCAAGGCGTAGTGAACACTCAACCGTTGGCTCCCCCTCAAGCCAACGCACCAGCCCAACAACAAATCACTTACGTTGCTCCTGATCAACCCATGCTTGACTCAGGTACCCACCACTTGTTGATGATGTCCTCCGATGAGGTCAACCTCCAGACCCGACGAAACCAATATTGCTCCACCCCTGAAGTCCCTCCCGCCGATAAACCCACTAACGCTCATCCCACTAATCAGGCATTATGCATACCTCCACCTCCACTAGATGGCGCTCCCAAAACACCTCGTTTCCCACTTCGCCGTATCAACAATAACCCCAATGCGCGGGCTGCGTCAAACTACAACATTGTCGATGACTTAGCCCAATCCCCCGCAGCCATGTCTACGTTAGAAGTCTTAAAAAACTGCCCTTCGTAGTGCAAGAATTTACTCTCATCCATTGGGGCTATCGATCCAAATGATTCGAGTTTAATGGCATTCGATTTGGCCCACTCTGAACCCCGCTTGCCTTGCACTTTAGCATTCCAAGTTTCTGTTTCCATTCGGAATTTTTTCATCCATCGATGCATTATTGATGAAGGTGCCTCTACATGTGTCATGCCCACCTCCATTTGGTAGAAAATGGGATCCCCCCCTCTCTAGCAGTCCTCTACGGTGTTGCGAGCCTATGACGGCCGTTCGGCTCAACCACAAGGCCTATTAGCTAATGTCCCCGTCCAACTGGCGGGCAAAACCGTCCTCATAAACATCGAGGTTATTAACGCACCGCTTGATTATAACCTTTTACTTGGCCACAGCTACATGTATGCCATGCGGGTGGTTGCTTCTACCGTTTTTCGTACCATGATGTTCCCCCATGAGGGATGCGTGGTCAAGGTTGACCAACTCACCTACCATGATCCCAATGCCCCCGCGGCACCCGAAAATGTTCTCCCCATGATTGAACAACCTGTTTCAGGTGCCACCACCTCATTTGTTTCCTCTATGGGGCCCGGAGTTTACTCAGACGCGCCAATGACCTCGACCTTCTAATTTATTCCACCCGCGTCACCCGACACTGACGTGTCTGACCTATGTACCGTATCCCATACCACGCAAAATCCTACTAATCAATCGCCCTTGTTACCTAAACCCCCTTTAGTCCCTAGTCACATTGGTGCTACACCCATCCACACCATTCCTTTCCTCTTCCCTCCCTCAGGAGTAGTTAGCGCCCCAGTCATGGCTACCCTTAGCCTCCCGGGTTTAACATTAGGATTACCCGTTTGGTATCTTTCGCCTCCCGTTCCCCCACTGACACCAAATTTCCTCCTGCAACCAGTACAACCAATTGTCACTACTAGTCAACCACCTCCCGGTATCGCTACCCCGTCGTCCTCCATGAACCCCCCCCCTCCTCTTACCAAACCCACTGGGGGCAGAGGCCCCCAACCTTACACTGCTGTCCCACCTCCTAAGACAGTAAAAAAAACCCCTGTGTTTCGTGCTCCTCCCAAATGTGTGTTGTGCGATGAGTTGGGCCATGTGACTCACCTATGTCCCCAGTTATCGGCATTACAGGAGTACATGCAAATGCTTGACGACGACCCCACTATCCCGGTTGTCCATCTCGATTCAACCCCTAAGCCTCGCGACAAATCCCTGCGCACTAACCAATCCTGTGCCCCATGCGGTGTTTACGGGCATTACTCACATCACTGTCCAGACCTCCCCGAGTACAGAGTAGCTCTCTTTGAGATGAACAATCTGGATCTTGAGACGGCACCACTCACCATTGAGGAAATCCACCCCCCGGTCTATTCCTCTTCCGAAGAGGTTAATACCATATATATGATCTCTTCCGTCACTACTCCCTCGTCAAACGACTTGACGACACATACATTCCGTACTGATGAGGAGATTCTCGAGGCTCTCACTACCCCGGATTATCCCTGGGATGACATGCACCATCGTTCCTACTTCCTCCTAGAGGTATCCTTCTCTAACATTGCTACCCAATTTGCCATTGAATCCAAAGACTTCCTTCCCCACAAGGTCGACTGGTTCAAGGACCCTATTCCTGCTCCTGACACCTTCGAAGAGGGTAACATGGCCAACATCTCCCCTGTCATCCAAATTGATATCGCGGCCCCAGTAAGCACCCCCAAACTTATCACTTTAGGAGCCTCGTGTAGTAAGCAAGAAATTGAGGAATACAACAAACTCTTCAGAGAATTCTGTGATGTCTTTTCCTGGTCCTATACTGAAATTCCCAGTCTTGACCCTACCATTATAGAGCACCACATTGACACATGGCCTGATGTACGCCCCGTTCGTCAGAAACAACATCCCATTCATCCCTCAAAACTCCCAGCTATCAAAGCAGAGATTGAGAAACTTCACACGGCAGGATTCATTTATCCTATTGCCTACAGCACCTGGGTTTCAAACCCTGTTCCTGTTAACAAAAAACAAGGCACCCTTAGAGTATGCACTGACTTCCGAGATTTAAACCGCGCCTGTCCCAAAGACAATTTCCTCACACCATTTATCGACCAGCTCATTGATGCGTGTGCGGGGCATGAAGTCCTCTCGTTCATGGACGGTTTTTCTAGATACAATCAAATCCAAATCCGAAAGGAAGACCAGTACAAAAATGCCTTTACTACCCCATGGGGCGCCTTTTCCTATCGCGTCATGCCTTTTGGCCTAAAAAATGTTGGTGCCACATTCCAGCGGGCCATGACCTATTGCTTTCACGATTTGGTCCATATCCTGCTTGTCTACCTTGATGACATTACAGCTCGTTCCTGAAAACGGTCAGACCACCTTAACGATCTTCGGCAAGTTTTTCTGCGTTGTCGCAAATATCAGATCCACTTGAACCCACACAAGTGTGTCTTTTGTATTCCGGCAGGACGATTGTTGGGTTTCATTGTTTCCTAGAAAGGAATTACTGTTGATCCCCTGAAAGTCCAAGCCATCTTAGACCTTCCCTCTCCTCGAAGACTCCGGCAACTCCAAAGTCTGCAAGGGCGATCCAACTTCCTTCAACGCTTTGTTCCTGATTACGCCACAATCGTTCACGGTTTCTTGCGCCTGCTCCGTACCCACATACCCTTTGTCTGGGATGAGCAAGCAGACGCCGCATTCGAAGCCCTCAAGAAATCTCTCACACAAGCCACCTTGATCTCCCCTCCGGATTTCTCTCAAGACTTCATCCTCTACGTCTCGACATCTGAGCATGCTGTGTCTGGAGTCTTGGTTCAAGAAGACCCCTCACACCAAGAGCATGTCATTTACTACGTCAGCCAGACCTTGTTCGGCCCACCCCTACGTTACCCATATGAGGAGAGACTAGCCCTAGCAGTGGTCTTTTCCGTCCAAAAATTGCGACACTACATTTTACTTAGTCATACCACAGTTGTCGCCGATTCTAACCCCATGGTATATCTCCTAAACCGGCGGCTCCTACAAGGTCGTGTGGCTAAATGGGTCATTATCCTCCAGGAATATGACCTCACGTTCCGAACACCTAAGAGCATTAAATCCCTCACGCTTTCCCATCTCATCACTGATCTCCCTTCCTTTCTCCCAGCCCCACCTATCTCCGATGAGTTACCCGACAATCACTTGTTCACTATATCATCCGATGACCCATGGCACGGTGATATCTTGTTATACCTGCACACGCAGAAGTTCCGACCCATAGTCACTCGTAATGGATGTCATCGTATCCGTCACCAGGCCTCTCGCTACCTCCTCCTAGGAGACATTCTCTATCGGCGAGGGGTTGACACAATTCTTCGTCGTTGCCTTACACACGAGGAAGCTGAACAGGTCCTGAATGATTGTCATAGTGGTGCTTGCAGCGGCCATTTCTCCGGGATGGCCACTACCCAAAAGGTCGTCCGCGCCGGATACTTCTGGCCCACCCTTTTCACCGACTGCATCACTACGGTCAAGCATTGCCATAACTGCCAACTTTTTTCCCCCAAGGCCCAGACACCACCTACTCCACTACACCCAGTCGTCACCGTTGGTCCCTTTTGCAAGTGGGCCATCGACTTCATGGAGTGTAAACCCACATCTGCGAACGGCCATAAGTACATCATTGTCGCCGACGATTATTTCACTAAATGGGCGGAAGCCATGCCCACCTTCAACTGTACTGCTGACACTGCTGCCCGTTTCTTTTTCAACCATGTTATCACACGATTCGGGGTCCCTAAAAAATTGGTCTCAGACCATGGCTCACACTTTGATGATTCCATTTGGCACGAGTTATCCACCCTCCTCAAATTTGAACACCAATTTTCCTCTGCTTACTACCCTCAAGGGAATGGTCAAGTAGAAGCTGTTAACAAAATCCTCAAAACCATACTCCAATGGACTGTCGACCGCCATAAGTCTAATTGGCACCATATGCTATTCCCTGCCTTATGGGCTTACCGTACCTCCACCAAGACCGCCACTGGTTTTACCCCATTTCATTTAGTCCACGGTGTAGAATCTGTCCTCCCCATTGAGTGTCAGATACCTGCCTTGCATATCGTCGTTGAGCTTCTCCCCGATACCTCCGCCCTAGAGAAACGTCTGCTGTCCCTCGAATAAGCCGATGAAGATCGTCATGCCACTCTCCAGAATATCGAAGCTGCCAAAAACTGCTCCAAATCCAGTTATGACAAACATGTTCACCCTCGAACTTTCCACGAAGGGGACCTCGTCCTCGCCTATGACCAAGCCCACGACAAAACCGGTAAAGGAAAGTTTGAGTCCATGTGGCAAGGCCCTTACATCGTGCATACTTGCCTCGGCAAGGGGGCATACATTTTAGCTAACTCTGAAGGCCACCCTTTACGCAACCCCCATAATGGGTTGTATCTTAAACGTTTTTACCCATAACTGAAACTGCGACCTCATTGGTCCGCATTGTACAGTTTGCTCTCTTTTTTGTTTTCCACCTTCTTTACCATAATCTAACATTCATCATCCTTGTTGCATGCCCATAGATGGACCATCTTCCAACTCATTACACTGACTTCACTGATGGCGCAAGCCGCTGGTCTCCCAACCTGGCTTCTGCAGCGTGGGTCTTATATTCCCCTTCCAACGAATTGATTCACCTTGACGGAATATGTATAGGCGCCGCTACCAATAACCAGGTGGAGTATGATGCTGTGACCGGTCTCCTGACTGCTGCCCTCTAGATGGGTATATGTCACCTTCATGTGTTCTTAGACTCCCAACTACTTGTCTCCCAGCTCAACAATTGCTACCAGGTACGTGATCCCTGCCTCTTTAGAAAATTCCTGTGCACAAAAAAACTCAGTCAACAATTTGAATCCATCACATTCACACATGTCCGAAGAGCTCACAATAGTGTCGCATATCAAATGGAAAATAGCATCCTAGATTGGCATATCAATCACACCATGTAACATCTCCATCATGCATCATAGCATCTCATCCAACTATATAAAAAACCAAAAAGACTGCCTTGCATCAACATTTACATCCATGAACATAAACCATAAAACCACATTTGCATCCATAGGGGCATCCACGTTCCTACTCATACATAAATCATGTCACATCACATAAAATACACAAGGGGCATCCACGTGCCCAACATCCTAGACTACTTGCATCCACGTGCAATACAAACATATAACACATCATCAAGCGCATCCACGTGCGTACAAATGATAAAACATCATAAAAAAGGTGCATCCATGTGCATATATATATATATATATATATATATATATATATATATATCAAACAAAACAAATACATGAGCTATACATGTCCTGAGTACCCCTGAACTCAGCTATACAAAAAATGTATGTACATCCCTAAAGCCTCATAAGGTACAAGCCGTAGCTACAAAACTCGGGGGGAGTCCCCTGCACTCCCTAATGAGAGTCGTACCCTGCATCACTGTCAGTGTCCGCTACCTCTGACTCCTCTCCTCGCTCTTCCTCCAATGAGTCCTCATCCCGTCTGGGCTCCTGTGCCCGTTCCCTGTCCGCCAATATGGCCACCCGGATCGCGATCGATCTGAAATCCCGGGGTGCCCTCAAGCACTCCTGAATCACGGCTGGATCAATATCCTGCCACCCCTCGTCAGTCACCCCCACCAGCAATCGGTCTAGCAGCACCCGTACGGACTCCAGTGTCCCCTTTGCATCTCGACGATGCACCTCCCCCCGCCCAGGCAAAGCTGGAACGGCCACAATCCCTCTCCGCGCCACATACCCTTGCGACGGCCTTGGGCCCACATCTGCAGATCAACCATTTGTCAGTAACAATATATCAAATGACTATCATACATAAAACTTGACAATGCAATTAAAATATACGTACCATCTGGCCCCCATGCCTGTCCCGGTGGCCGTGGTGCCTCTGGATCTCCCGTATAGTCCATATCTCTATATGGATAGTCGTCCAGGGTCAACGGTAGCTGGAGCCACTGCAGGTACAGCTCCTGGGTAAAGTATCTCCCAACATCACCGCCACCACGACAACGCATCATCTCGCCCCACGGCACCATCCGCGGTTCCTGCACGCCTCCTGCCCTGATCGGCACCCGCGGCCGCAATGTAGGTACCCTCTCCATAAAGAATGTGCATAAAAATGAACCATAGCATAACCCCTTACCAGATTCCTTCGCTGCGGTCAACTGCCGCTGCACGCAGGTCAGGAACATCTGGCCCCACGCATAATAAGTCTCGGCCAGTACACGCTCCACGAGCTGCATCTGACCCCCAGACACCTTCTCCAGTGACTGGGACCCCAAAACACGCACCACACATGCTGCCATCGCCCGTACTGCTGGCTCCTGTAGGTCTCTCACCAAGAGTGCATTCCTATGCACCCGAGCCTCTCCCCCACAAAATCGCTCCAGCATATCATCCATATCGATGTCCGCAGAGACCCACGGCTGAGTATCTGACACCCTGCCCAGACAAGGAAGCCCCGTCAAGAAGTAGACATCAGTCAAGGTGAGGTCCACCCTCTCACCCTGCACTCGGAATGCCTGTATGTCTGGCTCCCAAAAACCAACCAGTCGGTTCAGCAGCAACGCTGCTGACCGTATCATAGGTACCTGCGCGAACTTCAGCAGTCCAAACAACCCCAACATTGACCGCACCCGGCGGTCCTCTCGGACGATGACCATAATATCCTCCGGTATCTCCTGCTCTCTCCATGGCACGTGCGGCATCCTGTCAATCACACAATGAAGACTCATCAGACTCATGACAAACAAATAGACTCTCCCCCTTCATCCAAAAAACCCGAACAGCTCAGCCCCTAACCACTGCTGTCAGGCCTAACCCCGCGGTCTCCGACCGCAGCTGTCAGGCCTACAGCCACGGTTCGAAACCACGGATGTCTAGCCTAAACCTGTGGTCCCCAACCGCGGCTGTCCAGCCTACATCTACGGTCCGAAACCGTGGCTGTCCAGCCTGAACCCGCGGTCCCCAACCGCGGCTATCCAGCCTAAACCCGCAGTCCCCAACCGCGGCTGTCCAGCCTGAACCCACGGTCCCTAACCGTGGCTGCCAGGCCTAACCCCGCGGTCTTATGATTTCAGAGCCAAGTATGATTTCTATACATAGATTCTTTTGTTATTTATTTTAAAAGTGATGTACTTTATTTCCTTCATGTGAATCTGTTTCCTTTGTATCATTCCATTATGTTATCCTTTCATGCTTGAATAAGTGTACATTGGATAAGAATTCATAGTTTTATGCTCTGATTCTTTGATTTCAAGCATTCACAATATTTTACACTAAAGTTAATATTGGAATCATCTTTAGATGCCCATATAGATGGATTTGTTTTATTCTTCCTTATCACCAAACAACAATAATTTTTACTATAAAAGAGTAACTACCCTTCCTCTGTTAAGAACTCAATTGCAAAGAACTGTCATTAATTATTTTTCACATTTGATTCCATGCCCAATGACCACTTGTTTAATCCATTATTACCATTAAATTCATTTATTTTCAAATATATTTGACCTTTGTGTTTATCTATTGAGAGATCCCTCTCTGGAAGGAAAGAATCCAACTTTCCACCTAAATATTGGTTTTTTGGTCACCTTGGGATTACCCTCTCACAACAAAGGGAAAATTCTGAGTGATAACATCTTGGTGTCATTTTCGGGAAACGAGAGTTCAAATATTCCCTAGGAAGAAAGACAATATTTTTCAAGAAATTAAGATTTTTGTGGGAAAACCAGAGTTCTTGCATCCAAAGTTGGTTTTTTTTTTTCCCCTAGTGACTCCACATTAATTTTCAAGAAGGTGTTCCAAATACGACATCCTAGCTTTTAGGAAAGCAGACACAAGAGGTAACCCTAATTCCAAAACTTTGTATAGTGTGGAAGACCCATAAATTTTAATTAGGAAAATAACAGGAAGGTACTTCTCAAATAGAAAGATTATTTTCTCAAACTCAATAAGAATTTCTTAGGTTTCAATATTTTTATTTCGAAACAAGTTTGAACAGTCTCTTTTATGGTCTAAATTTGAATCAGATTTAAAAAAAAAGTTGAAATCAATCCAAATAGACTTTAGTATTATCTCTTAGATTTACTTTGGAAAAATCTCCAGAATGTTGTGAAAATAGAAGAAATAAATCTTTCAATACAAACTCCTCAACTACAAGTTTCTAGTATTATTCAGAATCCTCCTATTGCCCAAAACCCTCCTAGAGCCATGGATGCTAGGTTTGCTCCACTTGATTTTCATGTTTTTTTACATGACCTTCCACAGAATTACTCTCAGAGGATTGCATTGTTTTATGGGGAGGGAAATTTCACAGCCATACAACATATGGATAGATTTGATGAAATCAATGATTTACAAGAGGTGTATTATGATGATCCAAAAATGAGATTGTTTGCACAAAGTTTATCAGGGGAATAAAAGAGGTGGTTTAAGGATCTTCCTGTAATATATATTGCTACTTTTGAGGTTTTTCAAACTCTTTTTATGGATAGGTCGGAAGTAAAAAGGAACCCTTTGTAGGTCTTATCCCAATACAACAATTTAAAGAAAAGGGAATTTTGAGTATGTGCATGAATTTTCTAGCATATTTATGAGGGTTTATAATTCAATACCAACTAACATTAAACCCCTTGTAGAAGCTAAACAACTACACTATGCTGATGTATTTGACAATGATTTTGATTTGTTGTTGAGAGAGAGGAAATATGCCAATATTCCTACTATGTTTAAAGATGATATGGAGGTAGAAGATAACTTAATGGATTTTGGAAAAATGAACCAAAGAGTGGAGGTAGATAGGAGGAAAACCATGGAAGAAAATCAAACCTCAAATTCTTCCTCAACCAATGCAAAATTTGATATAATGATGAAAACATGGAGAGGTTGATTGATATATTAGCAATGGATAATAGGCCTCAAACAGAGATCAACTTGAGCCACAAATTAGGAATCCCAATTTCAGGAGACCTCCTCCTCCCCCTTAGATTAGAAAAAGAGATCAAATATATCCAAGGAAATTCGGGGACCAACAGATAAGACCACCATTTCCAGAGAACTTTGTAGATGAGGAAGAAGAGAATGATCCCATAAATAATCAAATACACCATTTTGATGATCTAGAGTCTGAAATTTATCTCACAAAAGAGGAGCATAATATGTTTTCTTAGGAAAATAATTGTATTACCTTTGAGTTAGAGACAGAGCAATACCAAAGAGGATATTATAATGCTATAAATTATTTCCAGGAAAAAAATGAATTTGATAAGTATAGACGTAGTTATAAATAAAGGAATCCTTCCTCCAAATCAACCTTCTAGTATTCAACAAAGTATAGTTAAACAAAAAAAAATATTGTACAAAAGGTTCCTGATAACAAAAAAGAGGAGTAAAAAGAAAACAAAAAGAAAATGGCAATAGAAAGTGACATACCACTTTTTTCCTTCATTTTACAGAATGATATATCCAAGATAAATAATTCCATTCCTTTCAATGAGTTGTTGAAGAATAATTAATATAGAGAAAATATTACTACAATGGTTAGAACTGATGGAGAATGCCAAGCAGATACACTAGAGTTGACAGATGATTCCCTAACAATAGTTTTTCGTCCCAGGATAGAAGATATTGATGAAGACAATATTCCACCTTTCTATGTTAGCCTTAATGTTCATGATATGATATTACATAATGCTATGTTGGATTCTAGTGCATAAAATAATCTCATTCCAAGAGTGGTGGTTGAAATATTGGGATTAGAAATCACAAGGCCTTATAAATATTTGTTCTCCTTTGATTCTAGGAAAGTAAAATTTTCGAGGCTAATTAAATATTTGGTAGTTACTCTTGCACAGACTCCTACCAAGAGTATTATCATGGACGTAATAGTGGTTGATATTCCTCCAAAATTTGGTATGCTTTTATCAAGGTCTTGGGATTCAAAACTCAAAGGAACTTTGAATATGGACATGTCTTATGAAACAATTCCTTTGTTTGGAGAACATAAAAGATTATACAGGGAAAAGAGATTGGCATATGTGGTGAGTAGTCAAGATAAGCCCAATAATCATCCCATATATGTTGTTGATACTGCTATGGGATCCTCTATCTTTTGCAATGATTGTCATATTGAACAAGACTTGCCAATAGTAGATGAACATAAAGAGGACAAATAATTTTCTAATAGGAAAGAAGCATTGGAATAGAAACAAAATGATGAAGGGGTATGGACACTGTACTTTGATGGATCAATAAGTATGGGGGGAGTTCGTGTAGGTATTTGGATTATTTTTCCAAATAGATATTATAAAGTGCATTATTTTAAATTGACATTTGAATGTAAAAATAATGTAGCAGAGTATGAGGCTTTGTTACTAGGATTAAATGCTTTGAAGGACCTAAAAGCAAAAAGAATAGATGTATTTGGATATTCATAATTAGTGGTAAATCAAGTGAATGGTAGCTATCATACCAAACATCATAGAATGAGGTTTTATAGGAATGAAGCTTGGGATATCCTAGGAAACATTTTTACTGAACATAAAGTCATGGTAATTCCCATAATACAAAATCAGGTAGTTGATTCTTTGGCCACTACAGCTGGAAATTTCAAAGTTCTTATCTATTGTAATAGAAAGTATAAGATTGAAGTTGTAAATAGACCTTCCATCCTTGAGAGTTCTAAGTATTGGAAAGTGTTAGAAAATGATTTACAGATAAAAATATTCTTATAAATGTCATATGAGTTTGTTAATACAAATATTGATGTAGAAAATCAGAATTCAAAAAATATTCAAGATGATGAAGAGTTTTAAGATGAGAATGTTGAATAGAAAAATTTGAAAAATATGATTGGGTGTAAGGATATTATTCAATTGAAAATTAATCATATTCCAAAGGTCCTTATACCTCTAGAAAAGTCATTTTATCATAATTATGTAGCCAAAAATCCTAAAGTTCATCCCAATTAAAAACATATTCAGGATCAAAATATTGGAACTGAGGATTCTCCTAAAATAGTGAAGCTTTCAAAAAACCTGACCGCAGAAGAAAAGAAGAGATATATTGATTTGATGAGAAAATTCACTAATGTTTTTGCTTGGAGCAATGAATATCTAAAAGAGTATGAAACATCTATTATACAACATACCATTCCAATTAAACCTGGAGAAAAACCTTTCAGGAAAAAGCTTATAAGAATAAATCTAATTTTGTTGCTTTAATTGAGAAACAGGTAAGGAAGTTGTTCAATGCCAATATCATTGTAACACTCAAATTTTCAAGGTGGGTGGGTGGCTAATTTGGTGCATGTTAGAAATAAAAATGGGGTAATTAGATTGTGTGTGTATTTTAGAAACCTTAACAAAGTTTTGTTGAAGGATAATTATCCATTTCCAAAGATGGATCATATATTGCATAAAGTGTTGGTGCAGAGAGGATTTCTACAATGGATGAATTTTTTGGGCATAATCAGATAAAGGTTCTTTCTAAAAATCTGGAGAAAACAAAATTCACAATGCCATGGGGAACCTTTATGTATGCCAAGATTCCATTTGGGTTGATGAATGTAGGAGCAACTTTTCAGAGGGCAATCAATATTGCATTTGTTGAAGAAAAAGATAATTTTGTTGTTGTTTATATGGATGATATTATGGTCTACTCTAAATATGTCAGGGATCACATTAATCACTTGGAAAAGGTATTCTTGAAATCCATAAGTTATTGTATTTCCTTGAATCTTAGAAAATCTAAATTTTCTATGAAAGAGGGGAAGTTGTTGGGTCATATTATTTCAAAGGATGGGATCAGGATTGATCCAGACAGGGTGAAAGCTATTTTGAGGGTAGAAATACCAAGAAATAAGAGGGAGATTTAGTCATTCATTGGTCAAGTAAATTTTTTGAGGATTTTTATCCCACATTTTCCATATATTTTAAGAAATGTAACAAATATGCTGAGAAAATATGGTGAAATCGAATGGAATATTGAAGCTAAGAATTCTTTTAATGACATCAAGAAAGAAATAAAAGAAGCATATGTTCTAGTCAGTCCATATTTCTCTAAAGACTTTATTTTTTTCTCCTTTGCTTCTATCACATAATAGATGGAGTATTGCTACAAAAGAATAAAAATAATACTAAGCAACCCATTTATTTCTTTACCAAGATATTGAGAGATGCAAAATTGAAATATGACATCATGGAAACAAAATCCTATGCATTGGACAAGTCTTTGAATTTTTTTAGGGTATATATTTTACATTCTCATATCATTTCTTAGGTGACTATCAATGTTGTGAAAAACATCCTCACTCAGCCTGATCCAGAGGGGAAAAGATAAAAATGGATAGTCGTTTTGCTAGAATATGATATGGAAATCAAGCCTGTAAAATTGGTGAAAGGACAAGGATTAGCTAAACTGATGATTGATTCAAACAGTGAATCTTTGCAGTTGAAGTTTTTGTTTAATGCTTTCAATCAGCTGGATTCAGGATTGCAGGTGATTAAATATTTCACTTTATCTCCTTGGCATAGTGACATTTTATATGTTTTACAGAACTTATAGGAACCTTGAGCATTAAGTAAAACCAGGGCTAGGCCAGTGAAGTTGAAAGCAACAAAATTTTGAATTCTAAACCAATATTTATGTTGGAAATATCTAGGGGCTGTCTTGTTGAATTATTTATTGGAGAATGAATCCGAGTAGACTATGAAGGAATTTCACCAAGGAGTATGTGGAGGATATAATTCTTGGAAAGTGACTGCAAATAAAATATTGGGATTTGGTTTCTATTGGCCTACAATGTTTTTTGATGTATACAAGGAGTTCACAACTTGCCATGAGTGTCAAATTTTTTATGGTAATAGAAATTTAATGCCATTACCACTCAATAAAAATTTAGCAGAAGCACCATTTCAGTAGTTGGGGTCAGATTTCATTGGAGAGATTAACCCAAATTCTTTTGGTCAGCATAGGTGGATATTAACTTCTACTAATTATTTTACTAAATGGATTGAGGACATAACTACTAGAAAGGATACAAATACTATTATTATGGATTTTTTGGAAAACAATATTTTGTCAAGGTTTTGATGTCCTAGAAGACTCGGATAATGCACATGCTTTCAAGTCCAAGAAAATGATCAATTTCTGTCACAAGTACCATATCATCTTAAATAATTCCACTTCATATTATCCTCAAGGAAATGCGATTGTTGAATCCTGGAATATAACTTTAGTAGGAATATGTAACAAATTAAATGTTATAAATATTAACATTTAATACTAAGTAGGTTAATTAGGGCAATTAATTAATTACTCAAAAGGTGACTTGAAAAGTCACCTCCCTTACCACTTAGGGTATAAAATACCCGACACTAATTCTTGTAAAACATCTTTTTAATCTATCCATTTATCAATATATATTTTTCCTATTAATGGATTATCAAATATTCTAGGTGTTCTGGTAATATTGATTGTGTGAAGTGAATAACTATTCACTTCATTTGGTATCATAACTAGTTTGTGATTGAGACCTTTGGCCATATTGTGATTTTTAATAATAATCCTAGGGAGTCCCTAAATTTATAATATTTGACCAAGTAAAAAAACAAAAGAAAGTCAAAAGAAAAAATAAAAAGGAAGAAGTAAAAAAAAAAGACAAGAATAAGGAAGATTGCCATAAAAAAAGGAAGGTAAAAAAAAATTAAAAATGAAAGAGTAAAACCACAAGTGGTTTCTCCACCGACGGTTTTGTTTTAATAAGTGGTTTTTTAATTCTAGGGTTTAAACCCTAATTCCTACCCCGTTCATAAAAATATATATATATCAATAATACTATTAGTAATAATAAAATTTATTATTGTTATATATTTTTCCAAAAACCCTTTCGACCCAATTCACAAAAAATATATATACTCTATTATTATTTTTAAATAATGATTGGTAATATATTATATTTGTTATTATTAAATTTTTAATAATAATAGTAATTAATAATAATAATAATAATTACTTAATAATTATAATTTAATAGTTGTGTTATTTACAATTATTACTTTACATGAGAAGGAAACACAATCAAAGAAGATATTAAAAGAGACATATTGAGAATCATTACAGCTTTTGTATCTACCCTTATAGGAGAAAGGAAGACAAAAGTGAAGTAAAAATATAGTTGCAAACAATGGAACCTACATATTTGGAAATGAAGTCACTGCTACAAACAACAGTGGACGAGTTAGAGCAATATAAGGAAATCAATAAAAGTATACACGCTGAGTTTGAGACACATAAGTGGTTGAAAGAGTGGAGAGACAATGTGAATCATCGCTTATGGAATCAAAATTGACAGCTAGAATGAACTATAAGAGATAGCAAGAAAATGTTATCTGGTCGGGATAAAGAAATATCATGTTTAAAAATTCATAATCAAAACCTAGAAGACCAGACCAAAAAGTCAAAAAATGACAACAAATCACCATATGGAAGCGATAATGATTTAGAAGAAGAAATAAAGAATCTAAACAAGCTCGTCATGGAAAAAGATGTCGAATTGGTGCAAGATCGAATGAAGTTAGAAAACCAAGAAACAAAGTTATGTTATCATCAACAACAAAAAGAAAAACTCCAGCAGTAGTATGACGACAGTAAGAAGACACATAAGTTAGAACTAAAAAAAGTCAACAAGGTGTTATCAAGAAATACCGAAGAGATTTCTCAACTAAGAAATCATAACAAAACATTGATTACAAAGATCAAAAAATTGAAAAACAGTAGAAAGAAGGAACACTCTAGTGAAGACCTTGAAGGAAGAATATTGGAAAAGAAAGAAGAAAACTAGTGTCTAAATAATCGTAATGAGGAACTAGAGAATCAAATCAAGAAATTAGAAGTTGAAAAAAAGTCGCAAGATGAAAGAATCGAAAATATTCAGAATCATAAAAATCTACTGGAGAAGCAAGTAGCACAAATCCAGGAAAATGCATCCAAAAATCAAATCGAAGAAGTGAAGATAGTCCTCGCCATAGTTCAAAAAAAAATAAAAAATAACACATACACCTTACATAAATCCTAATTATAATAATCATTTTGACCAACAATAGGATCAAAACAAGCACTCACAGAAGAATTATGTTGACATGAAAAAAGACCAACATGCTAAGAAACAACTGAAATGACCTGTTCCACAAAATGATCGCAGATCTCCAATAAAAGTAGATATGGGATGGATCACAGAAGATACAATGTGAAATTTATTCTTGGGAATCCGTAACTCATATCGTCTCATTTCATCAAGTGTCACAATTACAAAAAGGAAAGGATCCCGAGATGACATTTCAAGGGAATTCAAACATTGTTATCGATACAAGATTTTGAGGACAAAGCTTCCCTCAAGGGGAAGGAAATGTAATAAACATAATGTTATAAATATTAACATTTAATACTAAGTAGGTTAATTAGGGTAATTAATTAATTACTCAAGAGGTGACTTGAAAAGTCAACCCCCTTACCACTTAGGGTATAAAATACTTGACACTAATTCTTGTAAAACATCTTTTTCATCTATCAAATTATCAATATATATTTTTCCTATTAATGGCTTGTCGAATATTCCAAGTGTTTTGGCAATATTGATTGTGTGAAGTGAATAAATATTCACTTTAGAATAATAACAAAATTATTTGAGGATAACAAGAGAGCTCAGCACACCAAATTGAAGTATGCTTTATGGGAATATATAATAAGTACAAAGAGAGCTATTGGTATGTAACATTTTCAATTGGTATATGGAGTAGAGGTGATATTTCTGATGTCATTAGGTTTTCCTATAATGAAGATGCTACATGAACAAGAGGAATATCCTAATAATATTCAAATGAGGATAAATCATATCATTGAATTGAATGAGGCAAGAGAAAAGGCTTATGGTAAAGTGAAGGTACACTACGAAAAAAATGAAGAAAACCTTTGATAGGAGAGTTAAAGAAGAGCATTTTAAGGTTGATTATCTAGTTCTAAAGTGGGATTCAAGGAAAGAAGACAAACATGGGAAGTTTGATCATTTGTGGAAAGGACCATATATCATTTCTACTAATAGAGGGGATAATTATTTTATTCTGCAACATAAAAATGAGGTTCAACTTAAAGGAGGCCTGTTAATGAGAGATTTCTGAAACATTACTTGTATTGAGGATGGAGGTACTTTGTATATTAGTTGTATATATTTATTTAATTGAAATATGAGTACATATGGAAAATTGAAGTATTTGAAGTTCGAAGAGAAGGACCTACGATCTTATGATTTGTCATCCAAAAAAGAAAAAGAAATTCGAGTTGTTAGTTTTTGAAGAAATTTTGTACAGAGAATGATAATATAACTGGTATGTAGGTTCTTTTCTACCTTGTAGGGAGGATTTCATCCCTAGTTGGAGCTAGCTGTTAGCACTATTCTGAATAACAGGTGAAAGGAAGGGGCTTAAGGAGAAATAAGGATATTGATCTATGTCAAAATTTTGGCAATATTCCCAAAGGGTTGATGAAATGGGTGTTAAATCAGAGATTCAGGTTTTTATTTTCCCATAAAATTCTGGGCTAAAGCTTGAAGGTGGCTAAAAATAAAAGAAAAATAACTTGTGGTATGCAATGACAGGTTTTGACGATCAAGATCTCTAGGAAGAAATATCTATGATGAATAGTGGATCCGTTGCTTAAAGTTGAAAGGTAAAATTCAAATTGGTGATGAGCGGAAAGGTTTAATGGTCCATTTAAATCTATGGTGGAGGAAAAAGAGAGATGATATCGACTAAATATATGAAATCCGCTGTGATAAAATGCACGACAAAAGATGGATTTGGAATGGGATGAAAGTTTAAAGGGTATCCTTAATCGACAATGAAGATGGAGGATTGGTAAAATCAATGACGAACATGAGATTTGCTAGGGGAAAACGCATGATAGATAGACATGATATTATGTAGCAGAATAAAAAGGTTTAAAGTTAAAAGGTGATTAAGATAAATGGTCCAAGTGAAAGAAGGATTAAATCTATTTTCGAAAAGAGATCCGCTCTTGTGACATGCATGGAGGTTAAAATAACATTCCCCCAGCGAAAAATATACCAACTTCCACATGGCTAATGGAGGAGAGTTCCAAGTGTTTAATGGTTATTTGTCATTCTGTGCATTGGAATAAGAAAGCATCTCTATGTGGAAAAATAAAAGTCAGACAACTATCATTCGATCCATTGATCTGCTAGGTAGGCCACATTTTTACCCACTTGGTAATATTTGAAAATGGATAGCGGAGATGAAGTTGAAGTACAATCCTTAGAGTTTCAGAAGTTGCAGGATGTTTTTGAAGATATAGATGACGACATCTTTGATACTGTTCTATCTTTTTTCCCTCTTCACTAGCTGAAAACTAATCTAGAAGCATTGAAGTACCCGGGCACTAAATTACATGGGGTATTCTAGTCCCATTTTATAATTTCTTCCTAGACCAAACCCTAAATTTCCTAGATTTTATTGACTGGTTTGCATCAAATTACTCTTCCTCTAAGAGATTAATAATGGATGACGCTAAAACCAAAATCCTATGCCCTATAAATTCTCTTCTTGTCCTAGATTCTCTTGCAGTACCGCCTTCATTCACTAAGTGCTGAGAGGGATTTGTAGAAGAATACCTAATCAAGTTTTTTAGGCATGAAACAATTGAAGAGAAGCATCCCTTCCAAATTCTTTAGAAATGATGAGTCCCTTTCTAACCAGCCTTTTCCCTAAATATCAACTTGTTTAATGAAGAGTCAAAATTGGTTATTTCAATGCTAAATCAATTTTTAGGTCTAGACACAAATAGATTTGTCCCTGAGCTATTAATGAGTATGTTATTCAAAATAAGAATGAGCCACTCAGAGTCCTAGTCCCACCATTCCCCTTTCCTTAAATTTGATGAGTTTCTAGATGAAACCTTTCATTCTTAGCTAGTGAATTTACGCACTAGTAGACACTTCAGGTTTTAGTCATACCTGATCAGAATGTTTCTATTTTTCAATGAGGAAAACTTGCATCTCCCATAGATGGTACTTACAACAAAGATCAATAATGTTTTTTTCAAATATATGAGCATGTTGATGGCAGAGGTGTATAAAGTATTCTTTTAGAACAAATTTCCTAGAGTGTTACCAAAGATGAAGGAGACTTGAAGTTTTCTCCTGATAGGAAATTAAGGCGCTGGTTTTTGTTAGAAGAGCATACTATAATCAGGGTGTATGGATTTACTCATGAACCATATATTTTTTCCAGAATTCCTGACCCCTAGAGATTTTTCCTTGGAATTTATAAGGCAAAAACTAATTGTGGAGAATGAACATTTTATCAATTTTAAGAAAGCCTATGAGATTAAGTTTCCATGCTTAGTTGGGCCATTCATTATAAAAAATAAAAGATGCATTCCCTGTAATTTAAAGTATGCTACAGGAGATGAATTTTAGGAAATATTTTGTATTCAATTATGACCCATGCCATATTATTTCACAAAGAAATCAAATGAACAAGAACACGACATTTGTGCATCACACAATAGAAGGATTAGATGCGTGAGTTAATTGGATGGAATATCAAATACATATGAAAGATTCAAAGGTTATACAAGAAAATATCTTGGCTATAATAAATCAACATAAGTAATAGCATCCACTCCAAGAAAAGTAGAAATACCAGGAAAGAGAACTCATTCAGAGGCCATGGAGACAGAGGAAGAATAAATTTCAGAAACATCTAAAAGACAAAATACTGAGTTTGAAGGACAATTGGTAGAGGTAACTGAAGTTGACAATAAGAAATGAAATGAAAGGTCGAATTCCCGGTCTTTGAAATACAAGAATATGAGTTTTTATAGGTATTAGAAGCATCAAGTGAGAAATTCAAATCTAGAACTGATTTGTATGACCAATATAAGAAAGACAGGGATATCTCTTCAAAGGAATCCTCAAAATTATACTCAGAAGTTAGGCATATATCAAGTAAGGAGGTCTCACTGGTCACTATTAAATATCATATTAGGAATACTTTAAATTTAGAACTTTCCACCAATAACAAAATAGTTGAGATGAGATTAAATTTGAAGGTTATTCCAATTCTTGATATGATTCACTTGCATAAGTAGATTGGGGAAGGTATCTACAGTTATTTGATAAAGTCTACTTTAAAAATATCCAAGTTGCAATCCACATTATCTAAAATAGAAAATCAATCAAAACAAGAGAAAGTGGAAAAAAAAGTGCACAAACAACAAATAAAAAAGATGCATGGAGATTGTTTGGCCACAGACAATGAAGCAAATAAAGGGGAAGTGACACAAAAGATACTAGATGAGAAGGAAAATACCATTCAATTGTTAAAGAAGGAGTTAAATATCCCTACAACCTAGTTAATTTAGGCTTCTGAATTAACTCAATTAGAAAAAGAGAAAGAATTTATAACTTAGGAGCTGAATTACAGTAAGGAAAATCTATTGAAGCTTGTCGAGGAGAAAAATAAATGGGAAAAAGAAAGTTCTTCCTTGATTGCCAAGATAGATGTTCTAAATGAAAATTAATAGATTTTATAAAAGGGGAAAGAAGATAAAAATAAGACTAAGTACAAATAGTTCAACCTACTGCAAAAACAAATACTAAATCTATTGTGGATGCAATGTCATAGGTAAGTATAAGAGGCTTAGAATTTGTTGGTTTAAAAATTCAGAATCAAAATATGGCTGATGTAGTTAGGAAGAAATAATAATAAAGGAAAGCGCTGGAGAACAAAAATATAGAGTTCCTGGATAAAAATGAGAAGTTAGTAAAGAAACTATATGGAAAATTACTAATGCAGGGAGCTAGACATCTCATCTGAGATATGATAATTGTAGAAGATGTTAAAATAAAGCTGATCCAGGAGGATCCAAGAAGGCAAAATTTTGAAGTCCTCCAATCTCAGCAAAACTAGCACTAGATAGAAGGGCTCGTCGAGACGATTCCAACGGCATTCGTTTCACCTCAAACGGACTCAGTAGGAGAAAGTTATCGCGTTCTGTTCTATAAGGTCAACAGGCAAATTTGGCAAAAAGAGGTGCCACGTGGCACCACTGACAAGGTGACACGTGGCATCCGTACTGTACAAACATGATGATGTGGCACCACTCAGAGGATGACACATGGTATCCATACAGTACGGACCAATCACAAGGTGACATGTGGGATGATGACATGGCATGCTACATGGCATGCTGATGTGGCATGATGACATGGCATGCTGATATGGCATGATGACATGGCATGATGATGTGTCATGCTGACATGGCATGATGATGTGGCATGATGACATGGCATGCTGATGTGGCATGCTGACATGGCATGATGATGTGGCATGGTGACATGGCATGATGAAGTGGCATGATGACTAGCATGCATGCATTTGTGCTTAAAATGAGTTTTAGGACATTCATGTATTTATTCATGAG
>LPNX011091240.1:309280-386305 GCA_001517045.1 Pseudotsuga menziesii | reverse complement strand
GAGCAAGAAGATAGCTACTGCCAAGAAGGAAGGAGGAAAGCTCCATTGCAACCATTGTGACACTGATGGGCATGATGAAGAAAGTTGTTGGAAGTTGCATCTTGAACAAAGGCCAAAGCATTTTGGAGGCAAAAAGAAGAAAAAGACTGTTGCAACAGCGCAACAAGATTTGGGTTCCGACTCAGGTGACGAAACCAGGATTACAGCCGTGGGAATGCAAGGTAACAAAACTCCTCATACTGGTTCAAGTTCTACTCATGTTTCTAAAGAAAATGATAAAAGAAGAAGTGAGTTGTTTCACATTAGAGTTGTGTCTAAGCATACAAAGATTGAAACATTATTTGATCCGGGTTCTCAAGTAAATTTGATATCAGAATCAGTTGTTAAGAAGTTGGGCATATAGACTAAACCTCACCCCAAGCCTTATCCTCTTGGATGGGTATGTGATAATGCTAAGCTACAGGTGGCTAAGCAATGCAGGTTAAGGTTTGCTATTGCTTCCAAGTTGATCGATGAGGTGGACTTCGATGTTGTTCCTCTTGACATCTGCGGTATCGTATTGGGAAGCCCATACTTGTATGATCGAAAAGCAGTATTCTTCCGTCATGAGAACAAGTACCATATCACCAAAAATGGGGTGGAGTACATTGTGAGAGCTCACAGTATGAAGGCTAACACCACTCTTGTTAGTGCAGGACAGATGAAGAGACTCATCAACACTAATAAGAGATACATGCTCATGGTTGTGAGAGCAAAAGATGCTAAAGCATCCGATGCTTTCAAAGGTTGTGATCCTTCTCATAAAAAGGCTATGATTGATATTGTGGCTAACTATGATGAAATATTTCAGGAACCTATAGGTTTGCCTCCCAAAAGGGAGACTCAACATGAGATTCATCTCCAACAGGATGCCCCTCTTCCTAATGTGGGCATGTACAGGTTGTCCGCAGTTATCAAGTACAAAAAGGGTACTAGTAACAAAGTGGTAGATATGCTTTCTAGACTTCCTATTGTTGCATCTATTGTTTTGAAAAATGCTTCTTTATCCCATGAAATTTATATTGAGCAGTATGCTACTGATGATGATTTCAAGGAGGTGTATGAGAAGCTAACCAATGGCACACAGGTGGAAGACTACTACTTGCAGGGAAAGTTGCTCTATCATTTGGGCAAGTTATGTGTTCCTATCAGTGGAAGAGTCCATGTAATACGAGAAGCTCATACTTCTCTTGTATCAGGGCATTTTGGGGTAGGTAAGACTTTGGCTCATTTGCAAAGACTTGTGTATTGGCCTCACATGAAAGACATTGTAACAAAATATGTAAAGGGGTGTGTGATGTGATCTACTTGTAAGCCCACTAATAGAAAATTGGGGCTGTACTCACCACTTCCTGTTCCTTCCCATCCTTGGGAAAGCATTTCCATGGATTTTGTGGGGGGTTTGCCTATGTCTAGGAGGGGTCATGACTACTTGTATGTGGTCGTGGATAGGTTTAGCAAGATGTGTATTCTTATGCCATGTAAAAACCAGGTCACTGCAGAACAGGCTGCTTCTCTTTTCTTTCAGCATGTATGGGTTCACTTTGGACTTCCTACGTCCATTATCTCAGATCGGGACTCCCGATTCCTTGGAGAGTTTTGGACAAAGTTATGGTGTATGATGGACACCAAGCTGAAGAGGAGCACCGCTTTCCATCCACAGACCGATGGACAGACAGAGGTAGTCAACAGGACAGTTGTCCATTTGCTTCGAGGCTATTGCAACAAGCATCCTAAGTTATGGGATGAACAGATCCAGTATGCGCAGCATGCCTACAACAGGGCTATGCATTCTTCCACTCAGAGCTTGCCATTTGAGACATGCTTTGGGTACTTGCTAAAGACTCCATTGGACTTGAATTATGGGAGAGAGGTTGATTCAAGCACTTCCAAGGATGAAGACAAAGCCCGCAGGTTCATTCAGAGAGTTCAACAGGTACGTCAAGCAGTGCAAGAGCAGTTAGAGAAGAGTCAAGCCCAGTACAAGGCTCGCCATGACAAACATAGAGTTGATCATCAGTTTCAGGTGGGAGATCAAGTGTGGCTTCACATCAGCAAGGAGAAGATGAAAGGAGAAGGCAAGAAGCTCAAGCCCATTAGATATGGTCCCTTCACCATCTTGGAGAAGATTGGGACGAATGCTTTTCGCTTAGAGCTACCGCCATACATGCAGATCTACTCAGTGGTGAATGTGGAGAACTTGAAAATCTATGAGCCTCCCATGATCATGGATGAAAGGGAGAATGTCTCATTTCCATCAGTTGATGAATTTGCTCCTGAGTACATGGATGAGCTAAAGGAAGATGTCATCTTGGGCAGAAGGGCAAGGACTTCTTGCAAAGGTGATGTTGAGTATCTTCCAGTGGGCATCAAAGGCACTCATCCAAGCAAAGACAAGTGGATCGAGAAGGAGAAAGTGAGGGAGCAATTCCCTCACCTATCTGTTGATTAGTAAAGGCTTTTGGAGGCCAAAAGCTTCTCAGTGGGGAGGAATGATCCAGGAGGTCCAAGAAGGCAAAATTTTGAAGTCCTCCAATCTCAGCAAAAATAGCACTATATATAAGGGCTCGTCGAGACGATTCCAACGGCGTTCGTTTCACCTCAAACGGACTCCGTAGGAGAAAGTTATCGCGTTCTGTTCTATAAGGTCAACAGGCAAATTTGGCAAAAAGAGGTGCCACGTGGCACCACTGACAAGGTGACACGTGGCATCCTTACTGTACAAACATGATGATGTGGCACCACTCAGAGGATGACACATGGTATCCATACAGTACGGACCAATCACAAGGTGACATGTGGCATGCTACATGGCATGCTGATGTGGCATGATGACATGGCATGCTGACATGGCATGATGACATGGCATGATGATGTGTCATGCTGACATGGCATGATGATGTGGCATGATGACATGGCATGCTGATGTGGCATGCTGACATGGCATGATGATGTGGCATGGTGACATGGCATGATGAAGTGGCATGATGACTAGCATGCATGCATTTGTGCTTAAACTGAGTTTTAGGACATTCATGCATTTATTCATGAGAAATTGTAAAATGATTAATATTTGAAGTGAGTGGAAAAATTACTCACATATTACTCATTTATTTTATTCCTTGAGTGGTTATGAAGTTAATGCATGGTTGTAACCAAAAACAAACATGCCATATTTGTAAAGAAGTTGTAACAAGTTGGTTTATGGTTGAAAAAACCAACATGCCATTTAAAAGAAGGATTTTGGTATGTAATGGATTGTTGTTGGATTTTGTAAATGTCATTATGGGGAAGTAACTAAATGTGAAAACCCATGGACATGTGGGCATGAACCATATTTTTGGTTTATGTTCTTAAAAGCCCAACCACATGAAAACCAACTTAGGGAAGTTGTAACCAAGGCCAAGATAGGCAAATTAGTTGCAACCAAAGGAATCCATGAGAGTCATGTGAAGAAGGGCAAGCCAACCTATATAAACCCATTCATTTGCCATTTCCCTCTCATGCTTTGGAGTGGAGACTTTGTAGCTAAAGGAGAGAAGGGAGATTGCGTAGCTCTGCAAGAGGAAGGTACGAGTGTTTATACTCGTTTTACACCGTCTTCAGGCTTCGGAGTTGCTGGAAGCAGTCTTGTTGTGCTTTGGGTAGCGGTTCTCTTCCTGAACATTGTCGCCAAGGTATCATTGTATCATTGCCATGTATTTTGCCTGATGCTGAGATTATAGATCGTCCCTCCTATTGAGAAGCAGGCCTGGAGACGTAGTCCATCCTGGACGAACTCCGTTATCAACTTGTTGTCTTTATGTGCGTGTTGTCTATGCTGTTTAGTTCCCTTCTTGTGAATTTGTGAGCTTCATTCATGCTCTTTATGCAATTCATGTTAACGTCGTAGAGTAGCAAAGATCTTGTTTTCGGATCAAAAGCCATACTTAAGTTATGTTCAGGAGAGGGAGATGGTAGTAAATGATTCCTAACAAACTTGTACATCAGTGAGAGAGGCCTTGAATGAAAATCCAGTGGAAACAACAAAAAATGCAATAAATTTTGTAAATACTTTATCTGAAGAAGATTTGAGGACAATGGGAATCAAGGACATGATTATAGTGATAACATCAGATAGAAAAGTGGCAGGAAAACATCAAAACATAGAAACTGTGCAACCCAATATTGATATAATGCAACATAAAATAAATATTTTTAAAGGCTTGTTTGTGTCTCTTTTTTCAGAAAGGTTTTACTTCCTTTTGGGAAGAAGATGGAAAACTTTTGTCCCATTCAGATTATTAGGAATTATTCATCAGATCTAGATCATATCATAAAAAGTTTCAAGATATGACTCAACCTTTGTCAAGGAAAACCATAATTGATAAATTTGAAGTGGATTTTGAGTTGATTAATATATTTATGACAACTTGTACCCAGCTGCCACCTATTTCATATGTAGATCATGTGGAATTGAGAGTGTTAGTGAAAGAAATGACGTATCTGGAGCTTCCATTTGAAGACTAGTGGGAAAAAATAGAAAATTTTGGCAGGACAAGATATAAACTACATCAGTGAAGAGTTCATCATAATGCCTGAGCCAATTTTAAGATAAGTTTTGTTTTCAATTATGTAATAGATTTTTAATGATTAGTTTGTCAGGAGTCAAGTGATAAGAGTAATAATGCTGTTACATTCGCCTATTTTTAGTATGTAAGTAGTTATCAGCTTAAGGAGCATTTTTGGATGTATTTAAGCAACATTTTGAAATGTAATCAGGGTTGGAACCCGCGAGCAAGAACTGATTTTTTTTAAGAGAGCTTCAAGATTGATAAAAATATTCTAGAGCCAAGCAGGTTTTCTATCCAAATATTCTTGTGATATTTATTTTATAGTATGTACTTTCTTTCCTTCATTGGAATGTGTTTCCTATGTAACATTCCATTATGTTATCTTTTCATTCTTGAATAAGTGTATATTGGATCAGAATTCATAGTTTTATGGTCTGATTCTTTTATTTCAAGCATTCACAAGCTTTTCCACTAAAGTTAATATTGGATTCATCTTTAGATGCCCATATTAATGGACTGTTTTTTATTCTTCCTTATCACCATCCAACTAACATTTTGACTGTAAAAGAGTAACTACCATGCCTCTGTTAAGAATTCCATTGCAAAGCACCATTAGTAATTATTTTTGACATTTGACTCCATGCCCAATGACCACTTGTTTCAGCCATTATTACCATTCAAATTAGTTTATTTTCAAATATATTTGGACTTTGTGTTTATTTATTAAGAGATCCCTCTTTGGAAGGAAAGAAGCCAACTTTCCTCCTAAATATTGGTTTTGCGGTTATGTTGGTATTACCCTCTCACAACCAAGGGAAAATTCCTA
Source organism: Pseudotsuga menziesii (assembly GCA_001517045.1). Classification (NCBI taxonomy): domain Eukaryota; kingdom Viridiplantae; phylum Streptophyta; class Pinopsida; order Pinales; family Pinaceae; genus Pseudotsuga; species Pseudotsuga menziesii. The sequence goes on along the minus strand of LPNX011091240.1, from coordinate 380,887 downwards.
GTGATAACAACGACTTTAGAAAAATAATACATCGTAGAGGATATGAACAAAGAGAGAGAAAGAGAATAAAATTACAAGGATAAAAACATGGAAGCCCATTTGAAGACAAGGGTATGAAATGATCAAGCCTGAAGTCAAAATCAATTGATTAAAAAGTGAACCCTCACTATGGAATATGTAATTTCAAAGTTTCTATTAAATCCAGGCCAGAAGAAAAATTAAAATCATAACAACCTTCTCCTTATATTCCTCCTCGTCGAAGGATCACATAATCATATACAAGGAAGTAAATGCAAGGATCCAAATTGGATGCTAGGTCATAAATATGCATATGCACCAACAATTAATGAAGATTATGTCACTCATGTGAGGAACTCCATACAAATAACATAAATGAATTGAAAATATGTTCCAAGCAGTTATAATTTTGTGGATATAATCATATATAAAGTTCTAATGTGCAAATCAAATATAAATACTAACTCTAACATATTCAATTTTGATCTCATAGTTCTTACAGTTGCGAAATCTATAAAATTACCTAGTGAAAATATATAATGAAAACAAACCAGAAGCCACTCTAAGAACCCAAACTGAATCCAAGGACATTATAAGGAATATGATAGCAATGGCGAAGAAAAAAAAATGTAGAGGATGTGGATGAATTCTAGAGTGTTTAAGATCAAAGTGAGTCTAGAGAAGAGTTTTATGAGAATGACATCAATGAAAATAAATATATAGATGCACCATATATTAATGAATATGAAGAGTGGATATTAATGAACATAAATGCGATAGAAGTTGGATATATATATATATATATGATGTTGAGGACATTCATACCAGATAGTTGAAAATACATCAAATGCAAATAATTAAAGAAATAATATGATTCAACTCACAAATATCCTAAGCTAAACATTTCCATTCCATAAGTTAAGAACAAACTCAATATTTATAAGGTTAATATGCCTGATGGCGATCTCCCTTGGACCAAATTTGTTTCTACAAGTGATACAAAGAAAACTTCCTATGGCATGGGGTGGACCATAGCAGACATTATGACACTAGAAATCAATCCATTTCCAATGTGCTAAAGATATAAACAAGACTAACACTAAGGGATGAGAAGCATACCTTATTTAGGGCGTTCGTAGAAGATCCCCATTGAGATATCAATTACACTTGTACCTACATTCCATCCTCAACAACAATGAAATACAAAAGCATGATAGATAATAAGTGTAAGAATCTACCCTAGCATATTCAAATCCAAAATATAATCAATGCAACTACATCCATGGATACGAATATTTACTATGACACATATAATGGACGAGAAATGGGTATTTCTATTAAATGTAAACAGAGATACAAATGAAAACCTTTGTGGGCACCTCATAGAAATTGAGAAACTGATTCCTCCACCTGGGCCTCCACCACTTCAATCCTTCATATCAAGGAAAGCACACAAAGACAAGGGAAAGATTGGGAAAGAGCACCAATGCCTGCTCCAAGCACAAAGGGATGCAGACTCAATTATACAAGAATGGGGTACAATTCCAATATAATCTCTTTTGTCTCACAAGTTATCCTAATTAAATGCTTCTAAGTAGCTCAATATATATCCCCTCAATGAGAAGTGAAGGGTTGAATCAGAGCGTTTGCATGCATATGGAAGGGAAAGATTCAAGCTATTTGTTACTTTATGAGGGAAAGCTCCGATATTTATTTTTTGAGCATATTTCTCGATGTATGTAGGTCATAGTGGAACAAGATTCATGTATACGTGTTGGGATAAGGGCAGACCCAGGTTTATACCATTAAATTCGCACCAACAAAAATACCCACAGTGTTGGCCCTTTCGGCGACAACCTGCAAACAGGTTGCAGTCTCACCCGAAACAGCTATGGGGTGCCACAAAATTAGGTTTCTGTAAGCAGAAGAGAGATATTACTATACCTTTAGCCTTAAAAAATAATAATCATACAATACAGAGCTTCGAATTTTACTTAAATAGCTTCACAGTTAGATAAACATAGTTTCTTGCTTAACCCTTAACTGGGAATTCACAGCGAAGTTAATATTTAGCAGTTATATTACTTTATCATTTATCTACTTATCAATGCATGAAAAGAAATGTAACAGAAGAAACACAAAAGAACAATCAAAACATAAGATATAACATGGTTCACCCCCAGGGGTAGGGGCTACGTCCACAGAACTGTGCCTTTATTCAACTTTTTACAAAACAAAAGTTATGATCTGCGCACTCAGCTACAGATCTGTCCTGCAAGTCTAAGCTGCACACTCAGCTACAGTTCCTTTCCTCACAAAACCTTACACTATGCACTTAGCTGCAGTTCCTTTCCTTACAAACTTTACACTGCGCACTTAGCTGCAGTTCCTTTCCTTACAAAAACCCTCTACGCACACAGCTGTAGAGGTCGTCCACGCACAAAGCTGGGACTTAACCTTAAACCAAAAATAGATATCAACTTCACATCACATGATCCTCATTTCATTAGATGATCTTGACATCTTTACATGAGTGCCTATTTATACAAGTGCACTATTACAAAATCATGGGCTTACACCCGAAAATTATGGACATTTACAAAAAGAGGGGCTTTGACTTAACCTCGATGCCCCTAAGACTATTTTTACATGCAATTCCACTTACAAGCTTCCACAAAAACCATGGAGTTTCCAAAATTAAGGACCCTTAAGGTGCGCGCCCCAACAGGCCCCTAAGACTCACCAGTGTCCCGTTCCAGGACACTATGCTACTTGTCTGGTGGCAAAATCTTGTTGGTGAAGATAGTGAAATTCTTTTTGAGGCCACGTATGATATCGTCAACTGCTTGCTCCTTCTCTACCAACTCCTGTAATGGTACGGCTGATGCTTCGCTGGCCTTTTCCTGTGTAACTGCATCATACCGCTTCAAAACTTTGAGCTGGGTGTCTGTAGTAGTGCTCAACTCCAGGGCTTCGTTGATAAGGGGCTACATAGAATTTTCCAATAGTGTTTCTTTTGTTCTGCATGACTCAATTTACTACTGGAGTTCATGACTTTGCTTTACCTTAAGCATCTTCTACATAGGAGGCAGTGTCTTAATTTGTACTTTCATTGCATCTAGCTCTGTCTGTCGCTGCTTGATGGTTTCTTGCAGCTTTTCTACTTCCAAATTTTCCTCCAGGTTTGTCCAAGCCTCGACACTTTCCTCTAGAAACTTTGCTGCACTGCTCACAAGGTCAGAGATCTTTGTTGCTGAAGCCTAAATATCTCTATGAGGCTACTCCCTAACCTCTGGTGGACTCTTTGGCATGATGTGAAGTTGAAGATCTACAATCTGAGCCTCATATTATGCTTTGAACTTTTCTATTTCACTGTGAAACTGATGTGCGTAGTATTTCAACTTGGCTATTCTTTGCTCTGGCTCTTCCTCAACCTGTATGTCGAAGTCAGGGAGAATTCGACACGCTTCATCTAATACTTGCGCCAATGTAGCCTGCTTACATTCTGTGTCCCTCTTCCTCTGCTCCGCTTCCTCCAACTGCACTGCGATACTTGCACTCTTTTTTGTTGTATTCTCTAACTATATTTGTGAGTAGTGGTCTCGTGCTTGGATCTCCTTCATGATTGCTAATTGACAAAGATGCAGCTCCGTCATGGACATCTTGGTGTAATCTATTCCAACTGTCATGCTCATCCGCGAGCAAGATGCTGCGTCAGTTATAATGAGGGTTGCACTTGGCACTTGGCCTCTGTTATCTCTGGATGGCCATTGCCTTGTGTCTGGTTGCGCGCTTGCTGGGACACTACTTTATGCAGCGCCAGTCGCTAATTTTTCTACTAACTCCTTCAGCTCTGAGATTCATTGTGCTGATTTTTCTCTTCCCACATCGAAGGTTGGAATTTTCTCTGGGGTCTTACAAACCCAAGCCTCATCAGGCTGTTTCTCCTTATTCTGCACTTGTGTCATAGCTCCACTTCTTGTAACAACATTAATGGCTGGGACATGTCTTAGCTCTATAGTAATCATATGAATATTCTAAGTAGGAGCGATATTTCTTTCTTGTATCTTGGCTATCAACTATGGGCATTGTTCAATGACATGATCTACTTCTCTGCAATATCGACATGTCGTAGTTGGGTTCTGACAGTCTCTAGCTAGATGTCCTACCTGATTGTAGTTATAGCACACAACCTAGCCTCGACCTCTTCCAAGAATACCACCATGACCACGACCTCCAAAAGTACCTCGACCTAATGTACTACCGCGGTAACCATATCCATCATTTCCTTGTGCTTCGTTTTGTACCCTATAAGCATCATAGGTTCGCTCTCTCATGAGGTCAAAGCTACGAAATTCAACTTCATTATGTCCAACTGAATTACAAAACTTGCAGTAGGGATTCGTAGGGACCTCAACATATTTCTACAATAGATATTAATCTTCAGTTCGGCACTGGCCAGATGTCCTACAGATCTCATAATATAGAACATTAGGGTTAAGCGGGTTTGGTGCACTAGTATTCAGATAGTTCCTTAACGCAAGACATTGTTCTCTATCATGGCCTTCTATCCTACATCGTGTACACCAAACCTCTTCGCGAATATATTTCCCCTTATTCATGTCATGAAGCTCCAAAGCCATTTCTACCAACTGCGCTTGTATTTGGGCTATGCCAGAATTATCTTCAACAGGAGTTGTTTCAAGCTTCATAGCAATCCAAAGTCTCTTGCTGATCAGCAACCTTCTGTTGCATGAGTGGAGTTCTGATATGAGGTAACAATGCTGCAATGAACCATTTCTTATGTTGTTCTAGTCCAATAGTGAATCTAACTTGATCTAGCAAAACTTTGAACCTCTGATCAAAGTCCCAAACTGATTCACCTCGTCTCTACTGAATCTCTTTTAGCATAGTTATACACTGTGATTCTGATTTAGGCTTCTTGAACTCTTTGATCATGGCTGTTTTAATATTAGCCAAGACATGGTTCTGGGTATTGGAGAAATTCATGAACCAGGTCAAATCCCGGTCTCTAAAAGAAGTGACCAGCTGTTCTCTTCTTATATCTTGGTCCATAATGTTCTTAGCAGTCCACATGGATTCACATAAAAACCAAAACTGTTTTGGATCCTCTGATCCAGTTCCTCTAAATATAGGTAGTTTGATGTCATCATTCATATGGGACATTTTAGAGCTAGGGGGGATGGAGGGGGAGGGGGAGGGTAACTTGCTGAGGTAGACTGAACTGTGACAAGAATACTTGGGCTAGGGTTACTTTTAGACTGCGACGGGTTCTCGGGGGTAATAGATCTGCGCTGCGGGGTTATAGGAGAGTTTCTAATAGAAGGGGTTTCTTCGGACTCAGAGTCTTCTGGTCTTACTGGGGTATACTCGGTATTCTAGCCTAGGGTATAGGATTCAAGATTTCTATTGTATATTTTACCGCTTTGCAGCAAACCACTTTGCTCGTCGAGGGCACTTTCACTTCCAAACATAGGTTAGTAACACTAGATCTAGCAATCTTATTCTATAAGCAATATGGCTTTTTTCAGCCAAGAGCATTTTAATTCTAAAACTAAATGAATTCAAGTACTTAACCCTTGGTCCTTTGAAAAAATGTCGCTCAGCTTCGCTGAAGGAAGTACTCATGTCCATGGAAAACTCCATCACAAATGCTTCAAGGGTTCGCGTTGTCCAGAAATCAACAGCTCGCGATATTGCATTGTTCACCCTTTTCAATATATTAATTCTTGCTGGGGTCCAATCAGGAAACTAACCTTCTTGGAAGTTCATATTTCTCTCTGTCAACCTGGATAACCACTGGTGCAATTCTATGTGGATACTACCAAAGAAAATTTCATAAACATCAGAAAAAACATACATTTGCAAGAACTCGTCTGAGCTATGATGAGGATCCTTATTTTCTTGTTCAACAAATTTCAAATAGGTCTCTTCAATCTAGTCACCGATTTATTTCAATGAGGGTCTTCATAACATAGCCCTCTAGGTACGATGTAAATTTATATTGAGCAGATACTAAGTTCAACCGGCAGCGGAACCAATTTGTTGGGCTAAGGGCAGACCCGGGTTTATACCATTAACTTCGCACCAACAAAAAGACCCACAGTGTTGGCCCTTTTGGAAACAACTTGTGATAGGTTGCAGTCTCACCCAAAATAGCTATGGGGTGCCACAGAATCAGGTTTCTGCAAGTAGAAGAGGGATATTACTGTACCTTTATCCTTAACAAATAATAATCATACAATACAGAGCTTCGACTTTTACTCCAATAGCTTCGCAGTTAGATAAACATAGTTTCTTGCTTAACCCTTAACTGGGAATTCACAGCGAAGTTAATATTTAGTAGTTATCTTACTTTATCATTTATCTACTTATCAATGCATGAAAAGAAACATAACAAAAGCAAAAAAAAAGAAGAACCACAACACAAGATATAATGTGGTTCACCCCTAGGGTAGGGGCTACATCCACAGAACTGTGCTTTTATTCAACTTTTTACAAAACAATAGTTCTGATCCGCGCACTCAGCTGCAGATCTATCCTTCAAGTCTAAGTTGCGCACTCAGCTGTAGTTCCTTTCCCTACAAAACCTTACACTACGCACTTAGCTACAGTTCCTTTCCTTACAAACTTTACACTGCGCACTTAGTTACAGTTCCTTTCCTTACAAAAACCCTCTGCGCACACAGCTACAGAGGTCGTCCATGCACACAGCTAGGCCATAACCTTAAACCAAAAATAGATCTCAACTTTGTATCACATGATCCTCATTTCATTAGATGATCTTGACATCTTTACATGAGTGCCTATTTATACAAGTGCACTATTACAAAATCATGGGCTTACACCAGAAAATTATGGACATTTACAAAAAGAGGGGCTTTGACTCAACCCTAACACCCCTAAGACTATTTTGACGCACAACTCCGCTTACAAGCTTCCACAAAAACCGCGGAGTTACCAAAATTAAGGACCGTTAAGGTGCGCACCCCAACAATATGCGGGTTGTAAGTTGGTTACCTGTGTATACCCATAAACATGGCTTTTAAAGGGATTTTCTGGAGCATCAAAGTAATACTAAGCAAAGGGGGTACAAGGAGTCTACATAGGGACATGGATATGCCATAAAAACATGATATATTGTAGCGTGGAAAATCTAGCTATAATAGATGCCTCCTAATGTGTGAGATGAGAGGGGGGACATTATGGCCAAAATACATTATAATAGTCTTAGAAGTGGAGTAATGAATACCTAGGTAGAAAAACCAACCAGTCATTAGTAAAATACAATGATAGAACTCTGCATGTGAATGCAAATACGAAGTGTAGCAGTCCCAAGATACATATTAGTAGAATGGACATGAATAGGAATAATAGAGATATGTCATATGTGGTCATCGCCACGTACAATATACAGTGAAACAATATCTTCATACTGAATGAAGACATCTGATGTTATAGTGGAATCTGGTCATGAGAATTGATATCTCATAGATACTGGAATGATCAAAGAGGTAGAATATATGGAATACCACCAAGCTGGGAGGTGTTATACACAAATTGCTGCTAGTACATGTCCCGCCATGTGAATAAAGGTGTCAAGGTTGAACATGATGGACCATCATCTGATTACCAGTCATTGATGCATACCATTAAAAGATGCGAGATATCCCACCGATAATGATAAAGATAATAAAGCTACATAGTTAAATCAAACAAGTGTGAATATATGTGTCGAGGTCGAACACTTAAGAGAGTCCATCAATTAGGGGAAATTGATGTAATCTCAAATCTGTCAATGGCGAGAGAACCTTCCATTGATGACTACAATTATCAAGGAACCCAATGGACTATAGGTACCTATTCTAGAATAAATGATATGAAGTATATGTAATGGAATTTGTTGGAAGGAGGGAATTAAGGAATCCCCCATCAAACAACATGAGGTACACAACAACACTAGATAATTTGAAAGAACTCAGGAAAACCATATGTGCATGAACTAGTAGCTGTATTGGGAGTGGATGGCATGCAAAGAAAAGATAACTAAGGAATGGTTGACTCATACTAAAAAATTCCTTCGAACAAGAGCATAAGAAATATGAGACTCATAGGAAACATAGAATCAACATGGAAACTGGGACAACTATGTGACACATGAGGCATCAAGGGAGGCTTCACAGGGAATAGAAGCATAACCAGTCAGTGGAGAAAACTAAGGGTAACGAGTACAAATCCTAAATTCATACTAATAACCCAACTAATGGATGGAATATGCAATGATGTTTTCAAAGGAGACACAACACGACAACTACCAAATAGAAAGTAATATCATTTCATGTACAACCTTTTATTTTTTTTATTTTCTTGGTATTTTTCATATTGCAAAGATGGAAAAATAATAAAATTGTTTATAGTACAAAAATAGGAGGAACCGAGAGTTGCAGGAAAGTGAACTAGTTAAAGGTAGTGGAACATACCTATGCTCAATGCAAGGAAGCATAAGCAGGATAAGGAAACTCGGGGGGATGTCTCCTCCAGGTATGGGATAATCAAGTTGGAAAATGTTAGGTTTTCATCATTCAAGCTATCATTATGTTAGGATCCTTAACTGAGAGAACAAAAAGTACAACAATCAAACACAAGAGAAAATGAACATAGTGTTTTTCCTTGGGGAAACCATAAATGGAGAAAACCCTGCAACTTCCTTAGAGATAGAATCAACACAAAAGGTAAAACCCCAAAACAGTAAGATGATCTCCCGACAACAGTAGCCTCTTTCTTCCTTGCCACAGTGTCTTGCTCTTCCTCAGCTATGCGCTACAAATGATTCGGATTTATGTGAGAATGAAATGAAAGATAATATATATATTCAAATGCACAGATATATATATGGCGATCAACACAGTAATACAGTGAATTCAGATTCTATTAAATGAATGAAATAGAACAAACTGTAAAACAAAAGTAGTTAGAATGGTGGTAGCTGTATCTCTGAGCAGAGACGTGGAGGATACACTCACTCATGACAAGCTGAACACAAAATGAGGCCAAAGGGGCCTATTTATAATAAGAATGAGGTGAGAACCCCAAAATTCCAAAACATAACCCTAGAAGATGAACCGTCTTAAATTTTGCGGCCCCAAGGTGATAAGTTGAACAGTCAACTTCTTGGGGTCATAACGTTTGCATATGATCTCTGATTTGGGCGTTCAATAGCTTGTTGGAAAGGTATATCTAAGATTTACAACTTTTGGTCGGCCAAATGCATGCTAGTGGCAATCATTTGGCCCCAAATCTCCAAAAATGTTGTTTAGGGCCTCAAAACGGCCCCAGAAGTTTAGGAATCGAAAAATTGCAGAAAATTACAAGAAAATTGTCAACATGAGAAACTATTTTAAGCAAGTAGAATAGGTGGGTGGCCACCCATACCCATATGGATCATTCCTCCCCCCTTAGGAAGCAATTGTCTCCATTGCATTGAGTGCCCCCATCAAATGGGGAAACTTCTGCTGAACTTGACTCTTAGTGAGCCACTTGCCTTGGTGGAGGAGTTGCCCTGCTTTGACAACTCGATATAGTTGGTTATTCTGCTGGCAGGTGCCTTTAACCTGTCTGTCCATGATCTGATCAATGGTTTCTTATTCCATGCAGTCGGGATTAAGCTCTATAGGTTTCAATTGTTCTGCCACATCCTAGGTGTCCAACAGTGGTGCGAAATATGGTCAAAGTAGTTCCACATTGAATATTGGGTGGAAGCCAAGGAATGGAGGAATGCTTGCTTCAAAATATTTATCACCAACTACCTTGGTGATGGTGTATGGCCCATATTGAAGTGGGTGAAGCTTGCAATGGGGTCCTGTCAGCCTTTCTTTCTGTAAATGCAACCAAACCTCATCCCCAACCTAGAACTTGTGTGGAACCCAATGTTGGTCATGTCGCTGCTTTTATTTAGTATTAGACTTATCTAGAATGTCATGGACCTATTGGCGTATGTGATGGATTTGTTCAAAAAATATGGTGGCCTTATCAACCTCAGCCTGAGCATGGGAATATTCATCATGTGTAGATGCAAGGGGTAGAGCTACATCAATCAAAGCCAATGGTTGGAAGCCCAAGCACGCCTGAAAAGGGCTGTGACTGGTAGAGCTATGTAGAGATCGGTTATAGCTATGTTGAACATAAGGAAGGATCTCATCCCATGTGTGGGGATGTTTAGAATTGTACATTATAAAAATATGCACAATCATTTGGTTGACTACCTTTGTTTGTCCATTAGTCTGGGGGTGGAAGGTAGTCGATTTGGTGAGCATGGTATCCATCAAGGACCATAGACTAGACCAAAATGTGCTCAGGAACCTACTATCCTGATCTGAAATTATAGTCTGTGGCAGCCCAAAATGAACCCAAACATGCTCGAAGAATAGCTTAGTAGTGGATTCAGCAGAGATTCTCTTCTTACAAGCTATCAGAATGGCCATCTTCAAGAAGNTGAAGGTAGTCCTGACATGTAATCCATGGAGATGGATTCCCATGGCCCATTTGGAGTGGGAAGGGGAGTGTACAACCCTTGATTTTTAATAGTTGGTTTTGCGATGGCGTAGGCAGTGCATGATTTGGTATATCTGTCAATGTCTTGTCGGAGTTTGGGCCAATAAAAATACTTTTGCAAACCTGCCACTATCTTCTCAATACCAAAGTGCCCTACCACTCGACTATAATGTGCCTCCCAAATCATCTTGGCACGCTCACTTGAAGGAACACAGAGATGGCTCAGGTGGCATAACAATCTTTCCTGAAGATGAAAGTCTGCAACTGGTGTACCTGTACATAATGATTGATAGATAGGGGAAAGATCAGGATCATTTCCATATAGTTGAGGCCACGTAGAGGTCTCGTGTCCGCAAGAGTTGAGCACTGTGGTTAATGCCGCCACTAGAGGTCGACTGAGGTAATCAATGACTCGATTGGTGCTTCCCTTCTTATATTTAATGTTTAGGTGGAATTGTTGCAAGTAAGTGGACCACTTCTGGTGACAGTCATTCTGTAACTTTCCTTGAGTTTGCATGAATTGCAAGGGCTTATGATCAGTGTGGATGACAGTTTCTTTTCCAAGGATGTAATGCTTCCATTGGCGGCGGGCTTGGACAATGGAGTACATTTCCTTGTCATAGGTGGGGTACTTGTGGATTGTATCCGAAAGTGTCTCACTGTGATATGCCATGGGATGGACATGCTAAGTGAGGACTACACCAACAGCATAGTTCGAAGCATCTGTCTCGATCTCAAAGAGTTGTTGTAGATCTGGTAAGGTAAGGACGGGGGCCGAACATAGGCACTGCTTTAGCTCCTCAAATGTGTGTTGTTGTGGCTTGGAACATATGAAATTGGAATTAGATCCCCCTTTGGTCACCTGGGTAGTGGACCAAGCAATATTAGAGAATCCCAACACAAATCTGCGATAGAAGTTTGCAAGGCCTAGGAAGCTGCGAAGCTCTATGAGATTTGTCGGGGTCGTCCAATTGCAAATGGATTGGATCTTGGCTGGATATACATGAACTCTGTGTTTTTCCATAATGTATCCTAGATATTGAACCCTTTCCATGCCAAATGATCACTTCTCTAGATTGGCATATAACTTGTGTTGTCGTAGGGTACTGAGGACCTGATGGATATGCTGGAGATGTTCTGCCCATGTTCTACTGTAGATGAGGATATCATCTAGATATATGACCAAAAAGGAATTAGTGAATGGATGTAGAATGTCATCCATCATCCTCATGAAGGTTGTGGGAGCATTAGTAAAGCTGAAAGGCATGACCAACCACTCAAAAAGGCCTTCCCGATATTTGAAGGCAATCTTCCAGACATCGGTCTACTCAATCGACATTTGATGATAGCTAGACTTCAGGTCAATCTTGCTGAAATACTTGCCCCCCTTGAGCTGATCAAGGAGGTCATCGATCTGGGGAATGGGATAACGATTTTGAACTATGAACTTGTTTAGAGCTCAGTAGTCAACACAGAGTCACCATGTACCATCTTCCTTCTGTACCAGCACAATTGGGCTCCCATAGGGTGAGGAGCTAGGTCGAATGTGCCCCTTTTGGATTAAATCTTTAATTTAGAATTTGATTTCTTCGTTCTCCATGAGGGAATGCATGTAGACTGGACCATTAGGTAAAGGAACACCAAGTATCAAATCAATCGAATGCTTGACTTGACAATGTATTGGAACCCAAACAGGTGTGGTGAAGATGTATTTGTATGATTCCACAATCTTGTCCACCTGTTTCTACTGCGTAGAGGGATTTTGTGTGGAGGCGGTGGATGTTGCTGTGATATTTCGTTCCTCCTCAAAATGAACCATGAAGAGTACAAATTTACCTATCTGGGAGATTACCTTCATACACTGTTTCGCTGTGATGAGAGACACAACAGTAGCAGGAAGTGTCTCTGGTATCCTATAGAGTTTCTTTCCCAAAGTAATAATGACACTACGAGGCCTAGACTCATACACAACATGGAATTTCCACATATATGGTTGTCCTAAGATAAAATCACAAACTTCAAGCGGGGAAACATCACAAATTACCTCATGTTTGAAGGGCTTGATACCGTAGGAGAGGCGACATTGTTGACTAACATGAATGTCTCGTCCATGGCTCAACCAGCCAATGCTGTAGGGTTGGGGATGCAGAACTGTCAGAAGCTTCAATATTTTGATGGCCTCAGTTGAAATGAGGTTCTTCTGACTACCATTGTCGACAATGAAATGTAGAGGAGTCCCCTGCATCCATAGTTGTGAGTGGAAGAGGTGCTCCACTTCCTCTAGCTCCTTTGACTCTTCTACCTGGATCTTTGTGGTTGCTATGGTGGCACTAGGTTTTGCATCAATGATTTGCTTGCCCCTTTCTTGCTCTGCATCAGTGTCTGAGTCAGAGTCTGGATCCGAGGATTTTTTCTCGACCAACAATGACTACTTTGAGCGACATTCATCAGTGTTGTGCCAGGGGATTTTATGGAACTCGCACCACTTGCCGGTGTCCTTCCTCGATTTCCCGTTACCCTTCTTTGTTTGCGGCTTTGACTAGCTGTCGAGACTTTGACCATCCTTTCTCTATCCTTTGGGTTGTGAGTTAGGGCCACTTTTTCTCGACTTCTGCTACTGATTTGTGGACCCAAAATCCCACTTATTCTTTTGCTTAAACTTTTGCTTGATTTTGACGCCGTATCAGTAAGCTGCTCCTAGTGAGGATATGTCCAGGAAATCCATATCTAACTAAATGTACCATTGTAGCCCACTTTGGTATTTTTGAAGCAAGTGTCATTCGCAGTCTTTAATACCCAGCTTTGAGCATAGGGTATGGAATATATTAGTATACTCCATCATTGTTTGGTCTCTTCCCTAGCGCAATGTCGTCCACTGGGTGTATTGATCATAATAGTTTTCGACAGGGTAGAATTCCTCTTTGACGGCATCGACAAAAGATGCCCAAGTGGGTTCTGTTTCAAATATCTCAGCACCATCCTTTTCATCCCTCTCACAGTACCCATCCCACCAATATTTGACATGGGGGAGGGACTTAAGGAGTGGGAAGGTGATCTTTTCGCTGTCAGAAATTTTTTGAATAGAGAAGTAACCCTCTAGCAGACTTAACCATTTTTCGAAAGCATCTACATCTATCTTTCCTTAAAATAAGGGGATGTCAAATTTAACTTGTACCTTGAAGGGAGTTGCACCCCCAAAATGGCTACTTGTTGAAGGTGCGTCCATTGTTGTCGGCATTCTTCGAAGGATCTGGGCGAAGTTATACATCATCTCATTCCTCTGTCGTGTGAGGGTTTCCTTGAGCAACATTTTAATAGGATATCTAGCTCTGTCATCTCTCTTTTCTTCTCCTACCATCTTACGATTCTTGGGATGATGAGAAGTATTTTCCTCAATCTCAACTAGTTCAAGACCCAGCTCTCGATATTTAGATCTCGTCGGGGACATGCACCGAGAAACCACAAGAGCAGAAAACTTTGATACCACTGATCCAGATTTATGTGAGAACGAAATGAAAGAGAATATATATATTCAAATGCACAGGTATATATGGTGATCAACACAGTAATACAGTGAACTCAGATTCTATTAAATGAATGAAATAGAACAAACTGTAAAACAAAAGTAGCTAGAATGGTGGTAGTTGTATCTCTGAGAAGAGACATGGAGGCTACACTCACTCATGAAAAGCTGAATACAAAATGAGTCCAAAGGGGCCTATTTATAATAAGAATGAGATGAGAACCCCAAAAGTCCAAAACGTAACCCTAGAAGATGAACCGTCATAAAGTTTGCGGCCCCAAGGTGGTAAGTTGAACAGTCAACTTCTCGGGGTCATAAGTTTTGCATACGATCTCCGATTTGGGCGTTTGATAGCTTATTGGAAAGCTATATAAAAGATTTAAAACTTTTGGTCAACCAAATGCATGCCAGTAACAACAATTTTTCCCCAAATATCCAAAAAAATTCGTTTAGGGCCTCAAAACGGCCCCAAAAGTTTAGGACTCGAAAAATTGCAGAAAATTACAAGAAAATTGTCAACATGAGAAACTATTTTGAACCAGTGGAATAGGTGGGTGGCCACCTATACTCATATGGATCAACAACTGAGTGTGGATGAGTGTGTGTTAAATAGAGAGGTCACCTCTCTATTTATACTATTTCCTGACATGACTGAAACCCTACTAGGGCCGACTTCACTAAGTGAGTCTAATAACCCTAGTGCCTTGGAACTACGGGGAATTTAACCCTTAGACAATAGGAGGGTTACCCACAATGACTTGACATGACTTGTTTAAATTATATATCTTCCCAATCGAAACATCGAGGCATGACATGACAAAATAACATCTCGTAATAAACATTGGGTTACAATAGATAAGAAATACAAGTGAATACATTCTGAAGTTACAATTACATCAACACTCCCTCTAAACTAGGAAGGTATTCTCTTGCACAATTTTCATCACTGGTCTTTTTCTATGGATCTACTCATAATTTGCATCTCCAAGTCATCTTCATCTTCATGTCATCTTCATTTCTGGATATGGATCATCACTGGACCTAGATCATCATTGGTTCTGGATCATCACTGCTAGATCTAGATCATCACTTGATCTGGATCATCACGGAGACATCATAACTGGACCTAGATCATAGCTCGATCTGGATCTTATCTGGTCATCATCATATGTGCTATCTCATGATTCTTCTCATCACAGGAAGTTCTATAGAGCCATCCTTCTTTCATGCTGGTTGTAGGCCTAGCCATCATGTAGGTATTCTTCAACGCTTATATCTGACCTACTCGTCAGAATGGCCCGCCCAACACTTACATCTGACCTACTCATTAGAAAGGCACACCCAACACTCACATCTAATCATATAGGATCAATCCTATAATCACATCAGAAAGGCCCAACACTCACATTCACCAGCATGATAGGACAAAACTAGTATCATATGTGAAAAGGATCAGCACTGACATCTGACCTACTTGTCAGAAAGGCATGCACTCACATCTGATCTCGTAGGAACCAAATCCTGCACCATAATTAGAATGGCCCCCAGTCCTAGACTGAGCTACCTGGTAACTAACCAGGTGCCTCCATTATACCAGAGAATGGCAATTTCCCTTACATCTGACCTACTCGTTAGAATGGACTACACTCACATTTGATCTCGTAGGAACCAAATCCTACACCCTCATTAGAATGGCCTGCAGTCCCTGACTGAGCTACTTGGCAACTAGCCAGGTGCCTCCACTCTCTTGGAGAGTGGCAGTTGCACTTACATCTGACCTACTCATCAGAATGGCCAACACTCATATCTAAAATGGGAGGAACCTAATCATTTAACCATGACAAAGTGGCTTAGCCATTACATCTGACCCGCTCGTCAGAATGGCTCTCTCAGTCCTAGACTGAGTGTTCCTAGTAACTGACTAGGTACCTCCATTCCCAGAATGGAATTCAACACTCATATTCGACATGGAAGGAACCAAATATTCTCACCATGACAGAATGGCTCAGCCCTTATATGTAACCTACTTGTCAGAATGGCTTCCAGACTCGTCACTTCCCCTTGGAAGGGACCTCGATCTGGAGAACACCAAGCTTCTCCCTAATGTACTCAAACTTCACTCTGGCCAATGGCTTCGTCAACACATCAGCTATCTGATCATTCATCACAACATACTGGAGCTTCACTGCTCCCCTTTGCACCATATCCTTGATATAGTAATACTTGATCTCAATATGCTTCGACTTGTCATGCAACACTGGATTCTTTGACAACTTCACACAACTCTGGTTGTCACAATGTATACAAGTAGCATCCAACTGGAGATCAAATAAATCAGACAGTAGCTTCCTCAGCCATACTACCTCACACCTAGTTGAACAAGCTCTGACATACTCTGCTTCAACTGTACTTAGTGCCACACAGGGTTGCTTCCTGCTAAACCAAGAGATCACACCTAATCCCATATTGAAGCAACACCCTGAAGTGCTCATCATATCAATGGCACTACCTGCCCAATCTGAATCAACAAAACCCTCTAGGTTAATCTTCTGATTCAAATCATACTTGAGCCCATAGTCAACTGTGCCCCTCAGGTACCTCAGAATATGATTTGCAGCAATCAAGTGAATATTTCTTGGATTTGTCAAGAACTGGCTCAAGGTGTTCACAGCAAAGCAAATGTATGGTCTCATGTTCATCAGGTACATCAAGGACCCAATCATTTGATGATACATTGTAGCATCAATTGAGTCTGATGAAGCATTGCTCAATAGCTTCAGGTTCGATGCCATAGGTGTGGCCATAGTCTTGTAGTCCATCATCCCAAACCTCTTCAGGATCTCTACTGCATACTTCCCCTTTCCAAGGAAGATTCCATCTGCACTTTGCCACACCTCCATACCTAGAAAATAATGCATCATACCCAAGTCCTGCATTTCGAACTCAGCATCAAGCTTTCTCTTCGTATCAACAATCAACCCATCCATACCTGTTACAAATAGATCATCTACATACAGTAGAAGCATCACTGGGTTTCCATCTTCAACCTTGTAGTAAAGGTTGCAATCTGCTTTTCTCTTGGTACAACCCAAACTGGATAGAAAGATGTCAATTCTATCGTACCATGTCCTGGGTGCCTATTTCAAACCATATAGGGCTTTCTTCAATATTCACACATGAGACTCCTTGTCATGTCTCAAAACTGAGTGGTTGTTCTACATACACTTCCTCTTCCACTACACCATTCATGAAGGCAGTCTTGACATCCATTTGGTGTATCTTCCATTTCATTACTATAGCTAGAGCAATTACTGATCTGATGGAAGTGTATCTGGCTATAGGTGCAAAGGTTTCTTCATAATCTATTCCTTCTTTCTAAGAGAAACCTCGAGCGACAAATCTTGCCTTATATTTTTCAATGCTACCATTTGCAACATACTTGATCTTGTAGATCCATTTGGAAGTTACAATTGACTTCCCTTCTGGTCTTCGGACAACATACCAAACGTCATTCTTCATGATCGATTGGTACTCTATGATCATAGCATCCTTCCATTCTTTCCGTTTTTCTGCTTCTTCATTCTTTATCAATGAAATCACATAGTAATGCTACATACCTGAAGTAGGATCTGGTCCTCTTTCTTTCTCTATGATTCTCTTCTAGAGCCCCATATCTTTCCACACCTTGGATAAATTCTTGTACCAAAGTTGGTTTCCTCTTATGAGTATTCTTTTCTGGAGGTGGTTCTATAGGTCTTTGTGGTTCTTCAAATTCTCGATCTTCTTCTTGAGCTTCTTCAGTCATGGTTGTATCATGAATTTTGGGTGCTTCTGCTTCTTCAGATTCTTCAGTAGGTTTCTTTCTGGATTTGTTGTAAGATGTGTCTTCATCAAATGTTACATCCCTACTGATATCAATCTTCTTGAATCCTGGGAAGTATATTCTGTAAGATTTCGAGCTTTTATAGTATCCCACAAATATACCCTTGTTTCCTGAAGGATCTAATCTAGTATTCTTTTCTTTTGGAATGTGTATGTACACTAGAAAGCTGAATATTCTAATATGGATGACTTCTGGTTTCTTGTCAGAGAATACTTCTTCAGGAGTCTTGTTCTCAAGTACTCTGTTTGTAGTACGGTTTTGTACATACACCGCCGTTCTAGAAACTTCCGCCCAAAGATGCATAGGAAGATCTTGATCATGAAGCATTGCTCTTGCAACTTCCATGATAGCTCTATTCTTCCTTTTTGGAATCCCATTCTGTTGTGGATTATAAGGAGTTGACAACTCCCTCTTAATCCCTGAGCCTTTTCATAGCTCTTTGAATTCATTTGAAGTGAATTCTCTTCCATTGTCTAAATGAAAGGTCTTGATATTCTTTTCAGTTTGATTCTCGATCAAGGCTTTGAATTCCTTGAAATTGTTGAATACTCTGTCTTTGTTCTTCATGAAGTAAACCCATGTCTTCCTAGAAAATTCATCAATAAAAGAAACATAATATGGATACCCACTTAGTGGGCTTGATGACATAGGACCACATACATTAGAGTGTATGATTTCCAATATTCCTTTTGCTTTGCTTTCACTGCTTGGAAATGTATTCTTTCCTTTTGCACATCCTTTGCAGATGTCATCATGTTTTGCTTGGATTTCTGGAAGACCTTCAATAGATTTTCTTGCAAGAGGTAGTGCTCTGTAATGCACATGTGCAATCCTTCTATGCCAAAGTTCATTTGGATCTATTGTTTCATGGACCAAGGCTTGTTATGGATGTCCCTTCAATTTGTATAATCCTCCTTCTTATTCTCCAATTATCACTGCATCATCGATAGTCTTTCCTTTTGTCCACATGATGACTTGACCATATATGAATGCAACTCTCATTCCTTTTGCATCTAATGTAGATATGGAGAGGAGTATCTTCTTGAGTCTTGGTACAAACAATAATTCCTTCATTGTCATAGACTTTCCAGAGTCTATCTTATAGGAGGATTCCCCACTACCTTTTATTGGATATTGGTAGTCATCTACTAGCTTCACCTTGTGAGGTGATTCATGTTCTAATAGTATCACAAAGGATTCCTTAAATCCTGTCATATGTTTGGAAGCCCCGCTATCTATGAGCCAAGAATTGCTTCCATGAGTAATGTTTCCTGTGAGAGAGAAAATCAAAACATATTCATCCTCGCTTGAAGAATATTCACTTTCATTTCTGGTTCTTTCCTTGGATGGTTCATCATCCTTTGCAGCATGAGCATGATGTCTTGCTCTTTTTCTTATTCTATCTCTTAGGAAAATTTGTTGCAAAGTGTCCTGCTTCGTCACATGTATAATGTATGATTCTAGACAAATATTTTCTAGTGTTATCTTTGTGAGAGTGCTTACCTCTAGAGTGATGAGATCTTCTTTTGGTTGACTTGGAGTGTACCATGAGATCTTGATCTTCACTTGCCATCTTCTCTTCTCGAGCTGCTATCCAAGCTTCTTTTTGAGAGCACTCTTCCCATAGTCTGTTGTACTTGACTAACTTCTTTCTAGCACAGATCCCTTGAATCAAGGAGTCCCATGATCTAGGGAGACCATTTAAGGTAGTCATCATAATCTCTGCATTTTCCACTTCTTCATCTACTGCTTCTAGTTGTTCCTTGATCTAAGAAACTCTTGTGAAGTAAGACTGGATTGTTTCTATATTCTGAATCTTCACATTTTCCAGTTGGTTTCTTAGAGTCATCTTTCGGTTTATGTTCTTCCCTTCAAATAATTTGGTTAGGGCATCAAACATAGCTTTAGGTGTCTTTAGGGAGGACACCTATGGTATGAGGTGATTCTTGATAGAATTAGCAATGGTCTTCTTTTCCATAACCAACTTTTTCTTATGTAAGGCCTTTGCCTCATCTCCCTCTGGAACTGGAACCTCCTCATTGATATAGGAGTCCAACTCATTTTCTTCCAGAACCAGGGAGATCCTATACTTCCAAGCTCAGAATTTATCGCCTCCCTCAAGATTTTCATCAAGATTGGTATGATGAGACATATTAACTGAGAAACTCAAATGGAAATACAAAATATTTAGATCTTACCAGGTCAAGATGTTAGATCTAGATTTGGAGCTGAAATCCTGCAGAGCTGGTTTAGGAGCAGATTAGGGTTTTTCTTTTCTAGAGTTCTAGCCAACCAATTTCTTTGAATTTTTCACTAACTTTTATTTTAGGGAGGATATAAATCCAACCCTAGGCTCACTAAAAAATTCATCTTTTATGAAAAGCCCTAATTTCTAGCAGCACTGTCGGGTCCAAAACTGAAAAACCTCAGAATTGGATTCTGCTTCGACAGAAAGATGTGCCCTAGGGAGGAGAGTTATTCCAATCTTCTTTTGCTGAAAATATGTGGAGAGATATCCACAAAGTAGGAAGCCTTATTTCTTGCAGTTTCACAGTGTCTTTTTCTTAGGTTATCTCTAATACCATGTTAGTTTTTCATCATTCAAACTAGCATTATGTTAGGATCTTTAACTGAGAGAACAACAAGTACAAAAATCAAACACAAGAGACAATGAACACAGTGTTTTTCCTCGGGGAAACCATAAATGGAGAAAATCCCGCAACTTCCTCAGAGAAAGAATCAACACAAAAGGTAAAACCCCAAATTAGTACGATGATCTCCCGACAGTAGTAACCTCTTTCTTCCTTGCCCCAGTGTCTTTCTCTTCCTCAACTATGTGCTAAAACAGAGTGTGGATGAGTGTGTGTTAAATAGAGAGGTCACCTCTCTATTTATACAAATTCTCAACATGACTAAAAACCTACTAGGGCTTACTTCATTAGGTGAGTCTAATAACCTTAGTGCCCTGGAACTACAGGGACTTTAACCCTTAGACAATAGGAAGGTTACCCACAATGACTTGACATGACTTGTTTACATTATAGATATTCTCGATTGAAGCATCAAGGTATGACATGACACAATAACATCATGAAATAAACACCGGGTTACAATAGATAAGAAATACAAGTGAGTACATTCCGAAGTTATGATTACATCAACACAAAAGACATATGGAAGGATATGCTTGGCTAGGATCAAGACAATCTTAGGATATATGGCTTAAAAAATGAAAGCAGGGAGTCAGCATAAAGATCAATGTAGAAAGCAGATGCACAAAATGCAATTACAACTTGATATAAACGAGATTCCCCATGGGATATGGGAAGCATAAAGTTCAAGAAAGAATATGAGTTTCTTACTCAAAGACATGGTGAAACTATAAGGGACTCCTATACCTAAAGGATGACACTTAGAATGGGTACCGAATGGAAAATCATGATCTATCTAGGGCACCGATGAGTAGGAAACTCTACCATTTATGTGATGCCACTTCTAGTAGCAGTGTGTGCAATGGGGATTTCTTGCCTTTTACGTGCAAAAGAATCAGCCTTAGATTAGTGGGATGATAAGGAAGAGTTCGAATGTAAAACAAAAGAACAAACAGATTAGTAACTCAAAGAAAATATTTTTAACATTTTTTGAATATACAATGACTACATTAAACAAATACACACAAACAAAAGTATACTTCCTTTCTTGTAAAGTGGGCCACCATGGCCGTCTTCAAAAGTGGTCTGCCTCTCCATAGGCTGGTTCTCCATGTGGGTATGAATAATGTCTCAACGTACAATGTGGAAATGGTATGGTGAAGGGATTATGGAAAAAGGTTGTGTGAATACCCGAGAGATAAGGTGTCCCAGTATACTCACAAAATAGAAAATGAGAAAAAAGATATTTTGGGAGAGCCCTTCACAATGTATTTATAGAATGGTTCTATGGTTTTTTGACCCAATTTGGTTACCCATGGCATTTTCTAACCCATGGTATTTTCCTATGGTTTTCGATCCTTTCATTTTTTAGGGCTTTTACACCCTTTATAGGGCTTTTGAACCCTTTTTTGGGTTTAGATTCTTTTTTAGGGGTTTGACCCTTTTTTGGAAAGTGTGAGGGTAAACCATAGTAAATAATAATGCTTTGGACCATTTTTTGTTGAAATACAATTGTGAAGGTCAAAAGTAAGGGAAATATGGTAGGAATATGATGTATCTATATGGTTTTGAGCACATAGAGCTAGGTGAACATTTTTTTGTGTTAATAGTGTGAAGGTTCTGTAACATCACAAAGTGGGTTTGTGCCTATGGTTAAGGTAGTATGGTCATAGGATAATGCATTATTCACATGAAAAAGTGGTCCTATCCTATATTGTAGTTCACTTTTAGACCTATCATGGGAAGGAACGGGTCAAATCTCCAACGAAAGTGCACCCAAAATGAGTCCCTACACAACAATATTAGGCCAAACAGCTCAAAAGAGTAAATAAAATTCCAAACTATAGGAAAATTGGGTAAAA
The DNA here is from genome assembly GCA_001517045.1 of Pseudotsuga menziesii. NCBI lineage: Eukaryota > Viridiplantae > Streptophyta > Pinopsida > Pinales > Pinaceae > Pseudotsuga > Pseudotsuga menziesii. Next base: position 358,378 of record LPNX011091240.1, on the reverse strand, counting down.
ATTAAAAAATAATTTTGATAAATAGTAAAAATTGAAATTTTAACCATACCATTTTGTTTTTTAACCAAACTAGTTCATTTGGATCCATTTGAACTATGAACTTCAAACATCGATTTCGAGAGCTATGAGCAATGAAGTCCAGAGCCATTAGGACCAGATAGTTCCTAATCTCATTCCTCATCTATTCCATGCATTTATTTTCAGTTTTCATGGTGGAATTTTAAGCTTAGAGAAACCATAAATGGGTATCCCGACCCACACAGGTCGCAGACTATTGGGTCGCATATAGGGCCTAATGTACGCGAGAAAATAAAATCCTTCCCATGTACATACACTATTGTCAAAAAGAAAATTTCAATATAGGGAAGGCTATGCCCAAATTAATGGAAAAACCTGAAAAAAATGGATGTTCTTGTTAGGATGGTTTTGGAATGGAGAGAACATGAGCATGAGGATGTTGATGGGGAATTCCATCGAGATATCAATGCTCAACAAGCCTTAAAAATATGTGGATTGTACAAGTTTTGGAAGCTTGGGGGTTTGAAGGCTCAACCAAGATTTCTGTTGATGTTTGTGGACTACTGGGACCTAAACAAAAAGGATTTTCAACTAGATGGTTTCATGTACCCATACCCCATTTACTTGTGGAATTAAAAATTTCATCAAGAACCTTTGTCGTTCATTGAAACATACGGCATGACCATGAAATACTTCTCGACATTCCCAACACTGTCATGCTCCCTTCCATCTTCCATTGATCAGTTCGACGATCTGCAAGGAAAGATCTCAAAGGATATCAGACGGTGGAGATAAAACACAATGAGAATCAACAATCAATAAATTTTCTGCATCTAGAATCAAATCAACGACTTAGAATCATCCCGCAAAAATCAACAGCACATAAAACTTGAGTTGCCGAATAGTGGAATATTTAAATTGTGATCCTTCATCCTGCATCCTACATCTCGCATGTGGAAATAAAGTTGCGGAGGTAAAATTGTGGATAGCATAATTTACCGAATGTCATTTCTGCATCCCACATCCTACATCCTGCAAGTTGCAGAGGTAAAATTGAGGAGAGCATAATTTACCAAATTTCGTTTTTGCATCCCGCATCCCACATGTTGTGGAAATGAAGTTGTGTAAGGAAAGTTGTAGAAATATCTACAAAACTTGCATCCCGCATCCCACATCTCACATCCCACAAGTTGCAGAAAGGAAGTTGTGGAAGGAAAATTACGGAAATCGAGATCTGCAAAACCTGCATCTCGCATCTCGTAATCCTACATCTTACAAATTGCGGAAAGGATGTTTTCTAGGACAAAATTCAACTTTTTAATTGAATTCTTGGATCGATTTGATCATTTAGGTGATTTCTGTTCCAACCAATCTAATCCTGCAACTTAGTTTAAAATGCATTGAAGGAAACATACATGGATGCATACAATTGTAGTCATACAATGGATCAATTCATCCATTCAACACATTAAACATGTTAATCATATTCCATCAAGCAATTATAGATGCTAATTTGAACATAGGGATAATACAGAATGAATTGAAATTAAAACATACACAGATGTGTAAACATACTATATATATAGGAAGCAAATACATTCATCAAAGCATTCAACATGTTCATCACAATTTATTAAAAAAATATAGTTGCGGAGATTGCACACAAGAAATACTTATCTTGAAAATAAATTTCCCGCAACTAGTTATGTCACTGCAACATTCCACCCAACCATAAGCCAGTGTTCTCATCAATCTCTCAGAAGCACTGCCACCCCTGAGATGGGCATGATTTCCACAGGAAATAAGGGACACTAGCAGACTCACACATAGCCAAATATACAATAAAACTCATCTAAGCCAACATAGTTGGGCTTATCAAGCTGGAAGGAAAAAAATTAAAAGAGATGGGTTTATTAGGCTACATAGCCAAGCCATCTCATTGCTAGGTTTCACATACTGTTCAGCCAGGGATCACACAAGACACAACCAAACTAGCTACTAGTTGGGTTTATTAGGTTGTAAAGGATTTGGAAAGGTTGACTTCTAATCTAGTGAGCTCAACCACAGATCTATGGACACCTGCACTATATCAAACCTGACTTCTAATACATCTATACACCCAACACAAGGAAGAATCCCCTTCTTTTCTACTTTGTCCCTCAGGCTATGCCTTCCCTTCTAGTGTTGTTAAGGAAATGTAAATAATAAAACAATCCCTCTAGATCTATCTATGAGGTTTCTTCTCACATTAGTGTTATCAAGGTAATTTAGACCACATTCCCCACTCCACAAACTAGTTCAAAGACATAACAAGATGTACACACAACAAACCACCATGCCAACATAGCAAAACAGGCTTCCACTCACTCTGTGACAGAGGAGACCATTACACAATAATACTGAGGAAACCATAGATGATCACTCTTTCTCATGAAATCAAGTGATCTCCATTTCTCATTCATTCAACAACAAAGGAGACCACCAAACCCTTGCGTGACTGAGGATAGTAACACAGAAAGGAACAACCCAGAACAAAATGAGTTCTACAAAACAAGACAAATACACATCGTGCATGAACCCCAGATGGGAAATAGAGAATGATCCCAAAAATCACAATGTTTTCCTGAAGGCGAGATGATCGGCTGGGAATGCACACTAAGAAAAGAAAATTGAAACGTGAAGGATAAACCTCAGGACGGTTCAGCTGCCTATGGCCCACATGAATGAAGGATGGATGAACAAAATGTCCTACAACTCCCCCAAAATGTGAGGGAATATGAAACATGCATGCATGAGGAAATGACATACGGTTTTGAGCATTTTCTTACCCATGCACTCAAAACATGATATTCAAAAATGGGTGCTCTACCCAATTCAATTTTTTTCCCATACTCTTCCCTCCCTATTCCTTGGGAAAATCATGCCCCCATTTTCATTTCATTTCATTGACATAGTTGGCTATGGGTTTTTAATTAATTTACACAGTTACATGATCTTTACAAATGTTCTTGACTTAGCACAGAAACCATAGGCATAAACTAAGATCTCCTATACACCAAACACTAATCAATGATAGGGCCTTGGTCTTGAGTGCCTTGTCATGATTCCATATAATATTTACATCATATACATTAATGTAAATGGGGTCAAAACTGTGGTGTTACAGATGTTATGCCACTAAGACTAGAAGTAGGGGACATCTACTTCATCATAGGACTATCCCGTCGAGGTGAGGTAGTAAACTTGTGAGCTCCTTGAGTGGGTGGAGGGATCACTATAAAGGAATATATAGCTGTGTATTGATTTCCAGATATAGAGAAGATCGGAATTCAAGTTCATGTGAGTGCCATCTAGAGCCTTAGTCTCAAGGTGATAGTTTTGGTAGTAGCCAGGATAGCAGTTTTGACATCACTTCATCAGGATTCTTGGCCTCTCATGTTCTATTCGGTAGAGTGTATGAAACCTACATTGTATGATTGGAGCACATCATCGTTGAGCACTATGAAACAAAAACTAACGGACTACAAAATGGGAAAGGTAAAGAACTTCGGGTTCGCCAACATACTAAGCACTTTCTTCTTCGAGAGGGTACTGGGACTCAACCCTAGAGTTGAGGTTCCTCCTCATAGTCTACGAGACTTGGCCCAAACCCGTTCGACAAAGATGATGCAGTGGTTAGGGGGAGGTCGGACACCCAATCCTTTCCCACTAGACTTCTACCACTAGTGGTGGAGACAGATCATTGCCGTGGATGACTATTCCTATGCAGGGATTGACTTCCACAAAGACCCAGGAATTCCACTACAACTGGGGGTTGCATATGGTGATATTGGTAAAATTTCAAATATGTTTTGAATTATTATTTTTTTTTGTATTTTTTATATATAAGGAAATAAAAAACATGTTTTTAGCGGTATCACATACTAAAATTGATTATATGTGTGCAGATGTGGGTCCATGAAGACTTGATGGTTTCCCCCGACATCACCGAAGGGGACAAGGGGATCAGATGATTGGTGATGTAGAGTAGATTCTCCAAAACATACATGGAAAATTTTCTAGGCTGACACACATGATACCCATGGTGCAAGTCAAGGACTTTCCTGAGGCTATATAGAGACATGTAGTACGAGTACCTTGTCCGTGGGTTAGACTATTCCGAAGGATTGCCAATGCAATTGTTTGCTATCATGATTATCACCTAGCACCACATGCATAGATTCCTATATATACTTTTCGTATCGGTTGTATGTTTTTTTGTGGCTTGAAGCCCCATTTTTGTATGATGACATTTTGTACTATGACACCATTTTGAACTATATTCGGAAATTAAAAACTTATATTGACCAGCTTGATGTATTTACATGTGTGTTTAAATGTGAATGGAATGTCTATTATTCAATATTGATGTGACAAATGGAAATCTAAAATGAAATTTGCATATGAATCGACAACATGATTGTAAATACTAGGTGTATGAATGTATGTAATGTCATCAAATTTTCGTTCTAACAATATTACCCCTAAGAAAATTCGTAATAAAGTAGGATGCATGATATGGCACAAACCATTTAACTGTGACACAACTAGCTATGAGTCAAGACAGAATTCAAGAGTCTGAATACCATTGGAAATGACATTGCATAGTAGTTCAATCATGGTACTATATTCAACAACATTATTTGACAATGGTCGGAGACACACACCTCCTGAAGACACCAGATGCCCCTCAGGTGCATAGATGAACCAAGTAGCCGAAGCTAAGTTTTTGGTATGGAGGCTGGCACCATAAAAGAATCCTAGGTGTACCAAAGAAGCATGTTGAATCATGTCAACAAACTGATAATACTAAAAGGATACAAAAAGAAAACTGTGCAAACTGTACAATAATATACAAGATATCAACCTCGGCTAAGAGTTAGGCATAGTATTTTTTGATATAGAGCCCATTTCTATGCTCCACCAAGGCAATCGCTTCATAATATTCTAGCTCATAGGTGCCTTTCACTAAGACATGTTTCACCATGTAAGGCCCATGGCACATGGGGTTAAACTTACCTACCGCTAATGGTTCACTAGCTTGGTCATATTAGAGGACCAATTCACCTTCATTAAATCTAAGGGGATGGACATAATTATCGTATTGATCCTTAAAATGATGCTTATTAATATCTAGAGCCACTATTACATCCCGATGCTATTCATCAAGGTTCTCTAAGTGGACCAAATTATATACCAATTTAGAAGTACATGATAAAATCTCTATGGCTAGTTTCAACGAGGGAATTCACATTCAACCGGTAAAACTGACTCCACCCCATGTACTAGTTGATATGGAGAAAACCCTATGGAAGTATTGACTACGGTTCGATAGGTACACAAAGTAGGGTAAATCATAATGTGGCAATGTTTTTGCTTTGTGTAATCGTTCTTTGTATAATGACCTTAAGGTATTTATTAACTGCTTCATCCTAGCCATTCAATTGAGGGTAGTAAGAAGAAGAGTACTCTTCCTTATACCCTAGTTTTGAAGCTGACTCATCCATCATCTTGTTTTGAAAGTGTCTGCCATAGTCAGTGACAAGCTCTTTCGGGATCTCAAATCGAGTGATAATATAATTGAATACAAAATGAGTAGTTGTCTCACCATCATATTCAATCGTAGGCATATCCTTTATGCATTTCATGAAATATTCCACAAACACTATAATGTCATAGTGCCCCCTAGTCAAAGCTAGGTTTCAATCCATAAAATCCACCCCGTACTTGGTGAAGGGACTAACAATGATAATAAGGTGTAAAGGGGTGGGATGAAAGCACACATTCCATGAAAACACTTGGAAAGGGTAGCATCACTTGACCACATTAACACAATATTTGAATATCGATGACCAATAATAACCCTCTCTAAGGATATTTTGAGTTGTGGAAAGCCCAAATAAATGACCACCACATGCCCCACAGTGGCAATCATTCAGCACAGTGTTAGCCTCATCATGGTCAAACACTGATGGAAAATGGAATCCACCCCCCAACGATACAATGTGTCATTGATAATAAGGTAGTTCTTAGTATTATGTCGTAAGTATCAACGTTCATATCATGAGAGGTGAGGGAGAACCCTCAAAGTATGAAGATAGACGAGGATATCACCATACCAAGGGTTTGTGGTTGAAATGAGGAAGATATGCTCATCCACAAATAAATCCTCATGGATCTCATCTTCATCTAGACTAGGGAGATTTGACATGAGCTCAACAAAAAATAATGACTTCAATTTTTTCGAAACAAAATCAAGGTCAAATACTTACAATATAACAATCTATTTATTGTATTTCCCCCTATCATTTGTCTAGTCAATACAAACTCAAATGGATTGATATGAGCTACGACCATAGTTTGGAAAAGTAGTATATAATGTCTCAACCATTGTATTGTGTGATATTCACTAAGGCCAACTTATCAATGTGACTATATCGAAGTTCTGCATCAATGAGATTCAGGCTAAGATAGTAGATAACATTTCTCCTAGAGCTCATCGTCCTATTCAACCAAAACCATCCCAATCGTCTATTGAGATGTGACCACGTATAATAGGAAATCATGATTATAGATAGGTGGACTAAGCATGGAGGTCGATGCCAAGGATTTCGTAAGTGCATCAAAGGACTCTTGTGCGTGCTCATACCAAATGAACGAAGTATCCTTCTTGAATAGGTGCATGAAACCCTTGGTCAATTTGGCAAAATTGAGGACAAATCTACGTAAGAAGCTAGCCATCCTTTGGAGAATTTGAAGATGTCCAATCATGTGTGGCACAGACAATCGCATTATTTCCTCCACCTTCAAAGGATCAACCCTAATCCCCTCCTTGGAAACAATAAACCCTAATGAATGACCCACTTTCACACAAAATATGCACTTTCAAGGGTTTAGCTAGATTTGATAACAACGACATATTTAAAAATCCAATTACAAATGATTTGGGTGATACACTCTCAAACAAGAGTGAGCATCTAAATAGTCCAAATAAACTTCTATAATATACTTAAGGTCATGGAAAGAAAAGGTCATAGCCTGCTGAAAGGTAGCTCCGATGTTTTTAAGGTCAAAAGGAATATTTGGGTATGAAAATGTACCCCAAGGACATATGAAAGCAGTCTTATGTTGGTCCTTGGGTTTAATTGGGATTTGATTATACCCTGAGAAAACATCAATAAACGAGAATACTTCGATCCTAGCACATTCATTCAAAATCTAGTCTATGAATGGTGTGGGGAAATTAACTTTTGGAAAATCCTTATTCAGTTCTCTAAAGTCTGTGCACACACAAATAGTCCCCTGGTTCTTATCAAACAGAATGGGATTGCATACCCATTCAGTTAATAAAATGATGTACATAAATCCAACTTTGAGTACCTTTTCTATCTCAGTGTTAATGGCAGGCGCCTTATGAGGTTTCATTGTGCGTAAATGATTTTGAACATGTTTAGCGTCAGGATACATTTTAATCTCATGTTCAATAATACAAGGGTCTATTCTTGGAATCTTGTCATATGATCAAGCAAAAAAATTGCAAAATTCTTTAAAAAGCTTGATGTATATCTTAATTTCATCGAGATAACAATCCACACCAATGTAAACATTTTCGATCTTTCCAGGGATTCGAGAAATGTTGATAGAAATCGTAGGTGATAGATTCACCATGTTCCCTTCAGCATATACACCATGAGTGCTTAATGGGATCACATGATAACCAACATTCTCACTAATGGTCATCCTAAAGTCATCATGCTCAATTCATTCGAGCTCCGGGAGGAAGTAAGAGTGATGATACAACTCCTCCCAAGGAAGTCTAGGACCATACATGGCCTTGATAATTGCTTCATCTGAAGGAAAAACATCATCAAGGAAATCATGCGAGCATGATGACACAATCAACCAAGCAGGTAGTGCAAAGAAATCTTGCTCTTCCATTCATGAAGAGGAAGGACTAGAGTCTATAGTAGAATCAAGATTAGCTTGATAAGAAACTTTCGCTGTAGAAAATGAAATCTCCATCTTCATATGTATAGGGTCTTCATTTGAAGTGCTCAGAGAATAGAGAGTCCAAGGGTCATTCAAATACATAGTGAGAAATGATATTGAACTCAACGACAACAAATCACTACCAAGAGTGGAACCAATAGCTAGGATTGGTGTTGAAATATTGAAAGATTCCATCAATGATGGATACATTCCAAAACTAACATTCCCAGTTGTCAGCTGGGAATTGTCAATAGTCGGGCTTGTGGATCCCGATGATGTTGTCAAACTAGAATTATCTAATGACATTTGTTTGATCGTGACAATTATATCCTTAAAATGGAGGAAAATGACATGAAAAATGAAACACGTGATCTCTTTCATAGCATAAATCTAGTTCCACCCTAGTAAAAGATTATAGTCAAGGGTCACATCAACCACCTCAATCTCGATTGGCATAGTCTTCCCTCCAGGTTGGAATTGAATAGAGGGAAGGATACCATGTGATTGAAATGAACACCCATCAAACGTGGTCAACATGGTCATAGATTTCAACAATGTGGGTGAGCCAAGGACTTTCCAATAAGCCAGAGACATCACAGAGGCTGCAACACCTTCATTAACAACTATGCATTCGATCATGTTATTCAAACACTCCACATGGACTAAGAAAGCCACATGGTAAGGAAAGTGAGGCCAAAACTTATGAGTTTCAAATCTAACTATCGTGGAAGGGTTAGGATCAACTACTGCAAGAGAAGTTAACAATTCTCTCCTCTGCGAAGGACAAGTACGAATAAATTGAAGACCTAACATCACATAGGGAGTCTAACCCAAGTCCTCGACAATGGAATAATGTTGGATGACATGCGCATTAGGATTGTGCCACAAGCGCTTTAGGCATCGCTTAGGTATACGAGGTATAGCTTTAGGCTTATCAATATGGAAAGGACTCTGAGGAGGTGCAAGCTATTTACCCATGTTGGGTTGTTGTTGGGTGTTATAATGTCTTAATTAATTCACCTAATATTTAATTATCGACCGAGGTTGGTAAAATTAGAGTTGACACAAAGTATATGTAGAGGTAGAGGGGTTCCTAGGGTGCCGTGGAAATATTTTAGCAAATAAAAGATCGAAAGATAATATTTCATAATGAAAAACGGAGTCAAACTCCTATAAATTCAACTATGAAGGTAATTAAACCAACACAGAGTACTAGACTAGAGAAGTATCAAGATATAATACTCTACTCTATGGACAATTAATGAAAGGAAAATATATAAACAAGTAAACTTTCTTTTACTTAACTATTCCACCTCTTAATTTAAGAATTAGAAATCTTCATAAACAACTTCAGAGATTAACTATACAATGCAGTAACAAGATTATGACAACTCGAGACACTTTTACAAATTCAACAACTTAAGCTATACATACAATTAACAAATGTACATAATGGTAAAACTAAATTATCGAGTTCCACTCTCCTTGGTTGTTTTTTGTATATGCATCTATGCTGATCGGAATTGGTGGAGGAGTAATGTCAAAATGGATTTCAAAATAAGTAAAGAAACTAAATGGAATCAAGTCTAACTTAACTTCTACAAATATATGCAAACTAAGGAAGGTCAAATTACAGGTGATGGTAAACATGGTGATCTATTCCACATGTAATTGATTCTTAACTAAAAAGATATTATGAACAACTAATATCCTAAGAGACAATATTGTTTTTCAAGATTACTTTCATAAATAACCAATTCTTATATGAAAAAAATGTAAGGGAAATCTAGCTTATAAACAAGTAAAATACTTTAGTGAAAGAAGCAAGTAGAAAACTTAATAAAGAAGACTTTAATAAGAAGCAAGTAGAAAACTTAATAAAGGTAACTCCTTTGAAATCCTACTCTACAAATCTCTTCAGTAACCACATAATGAAAGAAATAGGTCCTATTTTCATGACCATTTAGAAGGTGCTAATATAATTCTCTAGATTTTTAACATGTCTAACCCTAAAATTAACACACACAAGGATAAATCAAGCCAAACTAAAGATATAATTAACACATATTATGACAGTATTGAAGAAGCAAATCACAAACCAAAAGAAATAGAATCACAAAGCATAACTCAAAACATATTCAGGATGAAAGGAGGTAAAAGATAGGAATAGAAATTAATAAATACTTTAAACAATATAACCTATAGTCCTAATCATAAACATAAACATTATCTAACTACCATAGTCAAAATATATTCCAAAAGCTAAAGAAACAGAGCTTTAAATAGGATAAAAACAAAACATGAATATTGAAGGCTGAATGAAAGGTTGGATAGAAGACTAGAAGGTAGGTCTGAATGATAGGCTGAATAGTGTAACGTCCCCGACCCTCCGACTGACGAAGAGGACGCTACCAAACCATCAAAAACCATTGGGAAACTAGCCCCATGAACATGTACATACATAGAACTAAAAAAAAATGCTTAAAACATCAAGCATACTAAGATGCATAATCATACATATACTCAGCAGAATCAAAACATGCAATTCAACATGCAACATGTTCATCATAATTCATTAGCCATCAAATATAATTACAGATATGAAATAGACAAGGATACTTATCTCATAAAGAACTTGTCCCGCAACTAGCTACGTCGCTACAATGTTCCACCCAACCATAGGCCAACGTGCTCATCAATCTCTCAGCAACACTACCACCCTCGAGCTAGGCATGATTCCCCAAGGAATAAGGGACTAAGCAGGCTTACACATAGCCAAGGTACACAAATCATCCAAGTCCACACAATAAGGTTTATCAAGCTATCAAGGAGCTGGGAGAAGCTAAATGCTAAGATGGTGAGCTCATGTAAGAGCTAAGGACACCTACACCAGAGATAGCTTGACCTCTAAGACACCCACACACAACCAACACCAGGAAATCAGTCCCTTCTCTACTACACAGTCCCTCAGGCCCTAACCCCCCTTTCCAGTGCCACTCTAGGGTTGTGGAGAAGAAAGCTATCCCTCTGTCTCTATCTGTGTGGCTCCTAAACACTCCTAAGTTTATCAAGCAAACCAAGACTTCTTCTCACTCCATCACAGTCTGAAATCCCAACCATTGCATGCATGCAGCAAGACAAGCAATTCACAGCTTGGACAGGGGAGGAAAAATCCCTGAATCGTTCTTAGCTGTATCATGGCCAAAATGATTCCACAACAACCTACAACAGCCCAAATTACAAGGGAAATCATGGCCAAAAGAGTGTTAATGAGACCACAACCAAGATAACGTAGGTACTCAAAGCAACCACCAATCAGGGGAAGAACAACAGCCCCCGATTCACGATGAAGTAACAGGACATTACACAGTCCAGACACAACCAACAAACGTAGGAAAACAACTGTCCCTTCTCAAAAATGAAGCCATGACAAATTTATATAGTCGAAAATGGGTAAGTAAACATAGGCTCTCTGTGTAATTAGGAAAAATGTATCAACATACCGATAATCGGTGGGAGAAAGGAGAGCCAACTGAACCCCACACATAGAATAATGAGTCCTTTTTATCTTTGCCTTATGTGAGGAATGAACAGCCCACAAACAGAGAGAGTGGATAGAATGATTGGTATCCCAAACAACGTGTGAGGAAACCACTCCCAGCCCGTGCGTGTGACTGAACTAGCTAGTGGAGAGTGCATGGGGGCATCCTATCACCCACCACTACCCAACATTAACTGCCTTCAACTAGCATAGAATCTTAAGTGGCTGAGACATGGATTTTCCCCATGGGTTCCAGGTTTAACAGTCCCTCCCTTATCCTTAGGAATCATGCCCTTTTCGTTCAATGTTACATCGTCGTAGCTAGCTATAGGTTTATTTTAATTAATGTGCATATTTACATGATGCAAAACTATTATGTGTTAGATAGCATGATATACCATCGGCAACGATCCCAATTGCTGAAACATAACACAACAAAATCAATGGTGGTGCTTTTTCCTTTAGCTCCTCACCATGATTAATTACAATATATACATCATGTACCTTTAATGCAAACAGGGTAAAAAATAGGATGTTACAATCCCCTCCACCTTGGAATAACACCATCCTCGGTTTTCCAATACATAGGAATACATATACCATTTGCACATCAAAATTTTGTAGATCTATCCCATGTTCAATTATTTACTTGAACTTCCTGGACCAAGCCCTTCAGTTTCCAAGAGCTTCTCTTGCTGGTTCTCATCTTTTGGCTCATTCCCAATTCTAGGAACCTTTTTGTATCTTGAGCATCTCTCCAATATTTTCTTGGGTCTTGGCAATTGTTTGAAGAAGACTTCCAGCCAAGTCCAGTAGCTTTTGGTCGGCATCCATGATCAATGTGCACTACTAGATTTCACGTTTCTCACCTGTGAAATGCATCATTGGAATTCTGTTAGACCAAGCATAATATCGGCATTAAAATCAGTCAATTAATTTCCCAATTGGCATGATAGTCCAAGTATCATCAAGGAGACTTTCATATTTTTCATGCCTTCCCAACAGGCACATGAGCTCATTCATGTCCATTCTTGGGAAAGGATTTAACTATTCTAGGATTCATAATTATTTTAAGCAAATAGACACATTCTATTTTCAGCCATACATGCATTCAACAATCTTCTATTTTCACAATGCATAAGTATATATATATATAATCAAAGAGGAAAGAGAGAGCAGCAAGAGTTTTTCTCCTCTTTGTCCTGTTCCATCCTAGAACCCACACCACGACTGTGGTTTTCATGCTCTCAGCCTCTTTCACTTCACTGTGAATGTTGGACCAATCCCTCTTGGTCCTGACACTTAGTGTCTTCGGTCTATTTCAAACCTCTCAACCATGGAGCCTCCCCACATGGTTTGTCTCGGCTGCTAGGAACTTCACAGTCTCATTAGCACATTTTTCATTACTGCTCATTCTAAGTTCTTCAGTACAGTCACATATCCACATGCATCCCTAGGATGCTCTCATAGTCCTCGCTCCTAGCGATACCTATATTCAAACATTGAATAGATTCACATGTTTAGTTTAATATCAATGGTTTTTATCTCTTAAACAAGATCTTAGAATATCATAACCAAATCATATAGACATGTATATTCATAAGCAAGAAATTGGAAAATAATTCAATACTTATCTGTATTGTGCGTTTCCTCTTTGGTCCTCAGGATCCTGCTTAGCTTTGCAAGCCTTGGGATCACCTATGGACTTGGATGTTAGGCCAGCATGTAGGCTGCTTCACAACATCCTTATATATATATATATATATATATATATATATATATATATATGTATGTATATGTATATATCAGGCACAATCAATCCAACCTACAGTTGGGTTATCAAACCGTCCAGCCAAGCCAATATACAATTGGGTTAATTAGGTTGTAGCCAATCAAGCCAATACACTGTTGGGTTTATCAGGCTACTCAACAAAGCCAACTAACAGTTGGGTTTATCATACTATAGGTATTCAAGCCAACACTGTACCGTTTCCATAATTTCCACAACATTAATTAATTACAAAATCAAGCCAACCTTCATTTGGGTTTATCAGACTATCCAGCCAAGCCAATATACAATTGAGTTTATCAGGCTATAGCCAATCAAGCCAATACACTGCTGGGTTTATCAAGCTACTCAGCCATGCCAGCTAACATTTGGGTTTATCAGACTACAGGTAGTTAAGCCAATCACTGTAATGTTTCCACAATTTCCACAACGTCAAATAATTACACAGTTAAGCCAACCTTTAGTTGGATTTATCAGACTGTCAACAAATCACCTGCACTTATATCAACAATACACTTATATAAACAACGCACTTATATTGACAACCAATCATCCAAGCCAACATAGTTGGGTTTATCAGGCCATCAACAATAACACATGCACTTATATCAACAACTAATCAGACAAACCAATACAGTTGGGTTTATCAGGCCATCAACAATAACACATGCACTTATATCAACAATAAATGACCATTTCTAGGTTTCATTTCCAGTAGTGAGCTCTAATCCCAGTACCACATACAACACAAGAGACCACTCCCTTTTCTTCTCTTCAGTCCCTCAGAAATGTCTCCTTCTCTGTGCTCTTCAGTAGGAGGTAGGATGAGCCCAAGCCATTGTCCATTTAGTGTGCAAAACCAGACTGCAACTGTTTAGCCTGACAACAAACACAATATAAGCAACTCATCAACATTATTGTTCTAAAACTGTAATCACATTTCATATCCTTCACTATCAAGTATTGAGACACCAGGAGTGTGTCCACTTCCTAGAATGTAATCAATATTGAAAACCCTTCCATGACCCAACATCAGGAAAGTGTGCACCCCTTTCTGATGTGTGCCATGTAGGCCCTATTCACACTCAATCAATATGCCATAATGGAAATAAAATCAAAACATGCTCTACATACTGAATTTAACAATTGACATGCATATTCTTGGCTAGGGTCATAGAACACTTATCCATTTGCCGAGGCAGTATTCCTTGTTAAGGAGGAATGGGGGCTCCCTTCTCTGAGTTGACAGTCCCTTGGTTTTCCATCCTAAATCCTTTTTACATTTCATATTCACACATGTCTTACCAACATAATCCATACCATCTCACTCATTTTGCTTACCAAACATGTAGTGCAGATGAGACATTTCCAAAATATCCAATGGAGTTTCACCTTAAACCCATTTCCAAGATAAGGGAAAACCTTCCCATGAAATTTTTCTCCTACAGGCCATCACACATGATCTTCCTGTAGTGTGTACCCCTGGTACATTCATCAAATAGCCAAACAGTCAATCATTATCTGATAATACAATCCAAATTTGATTGTTCCATAACCAAGCAATGACATTAGTAATTAAATTCAACGAGAATTTGCAACTCTGTTTACTACAGAAATTGATTTGCTTGGAAATGAGGTGATCCTCGACTGTGCGTCTCTTGTAAGCATCACCATCATTTCCATTATGATTTTATGCTTACTATCATAACATGAACACCCACTTACAATGCGTCCTCCTGACACAATTCTATGCAAGCCAATAGTGATTAGTAGTTGTCAGCAATCTGAAATTTACAATTCTAAACTGACAATTCATTCAGCATACAAACTATTTTCACAGCCATGAGACTCTTCTCATAAGGTTTGGCTCTTTCACATGGTATATTCTGGTCTTTTTCATGGTCTTACTCACATTGCCATGCTCCAAGCAATCTACCTGAAACTAAACTTCAATCAGCCAAACACTTGGTAAGTCTTGATGCATATAACTTTTTCCATTGCTACAACAATCACTGAAGCATTTATAGAATTATAGAATTCAAATACTTCTAGCTGTTAATCATATCAATATTACCAAAACTCATTTACTTCACACAATCATTATCATACTAAAATTTGCAAGGTCACATCATTTATGCCAAAATGAAATGTTCATATACTTCTTACTTGACAAGCGTATCATGTGTACCACCTTGCCCTTCCATAGAGCATTTTAGACAGCCAATTGATCATGACTACCCTCTTAATGCACTTACTATCCTGTATTCATAACAACTATTGAAATGGTTCCATAATTGTCATCAATTCATCATTTCAGCCATTAGTTATTCATAATAACACATATAGGCATGACACATTTTTGTATGAATGCAGCCTACATTTTAAATACCCACATGGTATGAGATCTCTTTCTTTTACCAATCCATGCAATTGTCATAATTGAACCCTTACCTACATGGGTCCTACTTACACCCTTGACATTACCAGTTTGGTCGGTCTCTTGCAGGAGATTGCAGAAGTTGCTCAACAACTTTTGATTATGGACTTGTTGCCTTATCCCTTTCTCCATAGGGTTTCTAATCACATTCGTCAGCATCAACAACATATTCATCCATGTCCAGGTTGTCGTTGGTTTTTCCACTAATGCCAACACCAATGCAATAATTATCATTAGTGGTTCATTATAAATGTATAGTTCTCACTACTCTTAGCCAAAATGTAATATCCTATGCATGCAAGGAATATCCTCATACATTTTATGTACAAAACTTATAAAATTTAATTATAATTAGCAAGACAGGGTTTAAGGAAATTTCCCTTTTCAAGTCCCTCATCTTTGCATGGAACTCCTCCTCCATACAACAACTGGTTTGACTTCATGGTCTTGCTACCTCTAGGCATGCAGTTCTCGGATTTGTCCATATTGACAGCAACACATTTCTCTTTCAAGCAATCACTAGAAATTTACTGCTCCACACTCAAATTTTGGTGACTCTCCCTTGTTCCCTACTGGATAAGATTTCCAATGCCTATCCACATGCTTCATTCTGACCTCGGGTGTGAAAACCAAACCACTTCTAGAATGATGGCAAGACACACCCCTTTATTTGGTCTGAAATGCTAACTTCAGCCACCTAGGGTTTTCTCTCTTTTCAGTCTTGAAACTGTTGAAAATCCAATGAGAATTCACTGCAAATCCCATTGGAACACTAGCTGGAATTTGCTGAGAAAAATTCCACTTTGAAAAACCCAAAATTTCCTTTGGCCCAATTGAACCCTTTCCCAACAATTTTTCCGACACTTCGGCGGTCGAAACACCTAACATTCTGCTGTATTGGACCTTCAGTACTCTAGAATTTTGGACTATTCATTGGGTCTCTTTCCCACTATATTTTCAGTGTTTCAATGATCAAAACGTCTAAGCTTTCGATATGCATCGACGGTCGAGTGCATTATGCATCAAGCGGTGAGTCTTCTATGCTTCTGCAACGACGACCAACGAACCTTCTAGGGTTTCCACAGTTCACAACTTTGTTGGTGGTCAGAGTGACTAGTCTCTATGGCATCGATGGTCGAGGCCTCTATCTGTCGAGAGATTAGTCTTCTAGAATTCCGCAATGGCGACGCATGAACCACTAATTCTTTTCGATGTTCATCGGTGACCAATACAGCTAACTTCCGCCAATCGCCAATGTGCTCAACACTTAGAATTTTTTTTGAAATTTCTCCTTTGCATTGACTCTTCCTTCAACTAAAGATCATCGATCTAATTCATCAAACCTTGATAGATTCATCTTCCATCCGTCAGTGACCCCATCCTCTAGCCATTGGTGATCCCAACAACTAATATTTTTTGATCGTCGATGATCTCATGCATTAGAATTTTTTTTGAAATTTTCCACTGCATTGGTTGTCGGCACAACTATCCTCTACGGCATCGGTGGTCGTGGACTCTATCTGTCAACTCTTATGTCTTCTATCTTCTATCTTCCATCGCTCCACATCGACTCTTACGTCTTTTATCTTCCACCGACGTATTGGCTCTTCCTTCCTCTAACATTCGTCGATCGTCGACATTCGATATTGGAGGACCTTCATACTAATTGAGTCAGCGTTTTGGTGGTCTTTGGATAATATCCACCGAAACTACGGCTCCCACATCCTCTATCCTTTTTCAATGGTCGACGAACCTTAGAGAAATATTTCCAAAACCAAAGCTGGTTGTCCCTCATCGGGTGACCTTCAAACTAGCTCCTTCGTTGCATTGGAAGAACTTCTCACTAAGTTTTCTGATGAGTTGATGGTTCCAACACTTAAGCAAAATTTCCTTTTTGAATTTTAGAGTTTTCCTGATTTTTGCTGGGCAGAAGGAAATCTGCCTTTTCTAGCTGATCTTTCATGGCCCTCTAAGGCCCAATGCTGCAATGATGGCTCTATCACTGCATCTTCACGGCCCATTCAGGCCCATGCTGCAACATGAGCTATGATACCATACTGTAATGTCCCTGACCCTCTGACCAGCGAAGAGGATGCTACCAAAGCATCAAAACCCCTTGGGCAACTAGCCCCATGAACATGTACATACATATAACTGAAAACAAATGCTTAAAACATCAAACATAATAAGATGCACAATCATACATATACTCAGCAGAAGCAAAACATGCAATTCAGCATGCAACAAGTTCATCATAATTCATTAGCCATCAAATATAATTGTAGAGATGAAATAGACAAGGAAACTTATCTCATAAAGAACTTGTCCCGCAACCAGCTACGTCGCTGCAACATTCCACCCAACCATAGGCCAGTGTGCTCATCAATCTCGCAGCAAGACTGCCACCCCCGATCTGGGCATGATTCCCTAAGGAATAAGGGACTAAGCATGCTTACACATAGCAAAGGTACACAAATCAGCCAAGTCGACACAGTAGGGTTTATTCGGCTATCAAGGAGCTGGGAGAAGCTAAATGCTAAGCTGGTGAGCTCGTGGAAGAGCTAAGGATGCATACACCAGAGCTATCCTAACCTCTAAGACACCCACACACACCCAATACCAGGAAATCAGTCCCTTCTCTCCTACACAGTCCCTTAGGCCCTGACCCCCCTTTCCAATGCCACTCCAAGGTTGTGTGGAAGAAAGAAATCCCTCTAGCTTTGTCTGTGTGGCTCCCAAACACTCCCAGGTTTATCAAGCAAACCAAGCCTTCTTCCCACTCCATCACAGTCTAAAGACCAACCAATGCATGCATGCATCCAGACAAGCAATTCACAGCTTGGACATGGGAAGAAAAATCCCTGAATCGTTCTTGGCCCTATCGTGGCCAAAACGGTTCCACAGGAACCTATAGCATCCCAAATCGCAATAGAAAACATGGCCAACAAAATGTGAATGAGACCACAACCAACATAACATAGGTACTCACAACAACCACCAATCAGGGGAAGAACAACAGCCCCCGGTTCATGATGAAGTAACACAAAATTACATAGTCTATAGACAACCAACAAACGTGGGAAAACAATGGTCCCTTCTCAACAATGAAGCCACGGCACATTTACATAGTAAAAAATGGGGGAGTAAACACAGGCTCTCTACATAATTAGGAAAACGTATCCATAGACCAACAATCGATGAGAGAAAGGAGAGCCAACCGAACCCCACACATAGAATTGTGAGTCCTTTTTATCTCTGCCCTACATGAGGAATGAACAACCCATGAATAGAGAGAGTGGACAGAATGATTGGTATCCCAAATAGCGTGTGAGGAAACCAATCCCAGCCCATGCGTGTGACTGAACCAGCTGGTGGAGAGTGCGTGGGGGTGGCCTGCCACCCACCAATACCCAGCATTAACTGCCTTCAACTAGCTTAGGAGCTTAAGTGGATGACACATGGATTTTCCCCATCGGTTCTAGGTTTAACAGTCCACCCCCCCCGATCCTTAGGAATCATGCCCTTTTCGTTCAATGTTGCACCGTTGTAGCTGGCTGTAGGTTTATTTTAATTAATGTGCATATTTACATGATGCAAAACTATTATGTGCGGGATAGCATGATATACCAATGGCAATGATCCCAATTGCTGAAACATAACAAAACTAAATAGATTGTGGGATTTTTCCTTTAGATCCTCACCATTATTAATTACAATATCTACACCATGTACCTTTAATGCAAATGGGTTCAAAACCAGGGTTTTACAAACAGGTTGTTTAAATGGTAGTCTGTATAGAGAAAATAGTATAAAATATCCTAAATGATATAATTATTAGCTGATATTGTGCACATGAAACCAAAATGCATAAAACAGTAAGTAAACCTACTTAGTGATCAAATTCGACAGTAGAATAACTTAAACTAACTCATAATTATAAAGACATCATCATCTATTGCATTGTTAAAAAGACTGAAACATAACCAAATAAATTTATTAAAAAACAAAAATGAATAGAACTAAACCTATTGTAACTTAATCCTAATATATCAAAGCAATCTACCCTATGTACTTGTCAACATAAGACTGAACAATAAGATGAAAAGACTATAAAGGAAATTAAAAGCAAACTATGCACGCAAACAGTTATTTAATCTATGAAATGAAACTATATCATCAATATATCATCAGACTATAACCTATACTACATTGAACAATGAAATGAACAATTACAGTAATTCAAATGCATAAACAAACTGGAAATAAACTATACTAATTTGCAAGGAAAGGGATAATGAAAATACACATAAGAATGAAAACCACTGGTTGATGAGGGTCCCTCTTAGCAATCAGGGTGATGCTTCCTAAATGCTTACATGAACACGATCATAAACACAACAAGGATATAGCTTATATTAAAATTCGAAACAGTATTACAGAGTTTTCTGAGATTGACTGATTACATGCAAAAAGTAGCTAGCTATGCTCTCATTTAGAGGAATATATATATAGTGTTTATAGGAATAAGAAAGTTCACCCTTTCAGTGGTCTACCACTCCTAAATTTAGTCAACCATTATTACAACCAACTAGTCGAATGCCAATACACAACACTTTTCCTTCTTCCTCGTGCGCTGGTTCTCCATTACACATGATATGGCATGAGCATTCACTTCGATGTGGACTGGTGTCATGGTGTCGAGCAGAGGAGGAAAGCTAATGAGCCTTCTATAATGAAGGTCATTCTAGCATTCAAATGCGTGGACACATAATATTTATAGACCATTCCATCCTTTAACGCTTGGGAATCTGCCAATAAACATTCCGCGGTTTGATCGACGAGTTGGATGGTAAGTTGGATGGACTCTATGCATATCTAGTGTGATGCATCTCCAGCTATTGGCTCATCCAAAAGATCATAACCTGCAAACAAATCCATACATATATCAAATTCTCTTCTAAATAATATCAAATTTAATCAATAAAATCGTGAAATAATAATAATAAACCAGAATTTGCATAAATCTAAATATACTCATACCTGAGGCTGAATGATAAGCTGTATGAAAGAAATTTGCAAAAAGATGACAAAATGGATGTCTAAAAGTGTAATTTACCAACCAAAAATGGTGACAAAACTAAGATCAACAGTTGTGATGAACCATAATATTTCACGCGAGTCACAACATTAGAAGATGACATCATGTTGATACAACTATGGCCACCTTCTACATTAGGTGGGTTTTGATTCCCGTCGAAAGTACATATGGTTTCCATGTTCCTCAAAGCCATATTTTGATTATGAGATAAGTGGTTAGTCAACACAATTGGACTCTGTGCAATGGACTTCGAGGAGTCCTCAATTTGAGGGCACAACTATGTGAGATAGTCTCCCCCATAAAGATTGCAAGGGAATTTGACCTTCCTCTTATGTTTCTTGTCTCACTCAACATTATCTCCTTTATTGTCATCATTATAGTTCTCCTTCCTATTCCCATCCCATTTATTATTTCTTCCCTTCCTTCTATTCCTTTTGGGATGCCGATTTCCCTTATCGTTTGACAATTGTACTGAGAGCACATATGTGGACTGTGTGGGGTTGGATGAATCCATATATTTTTTGGTCACAGGTTGATTAATAGACAAACTTCACATTTGATTCGTGAACTAGTCTATGACTTTCGTACTCATGGAGCCAACAATACCATCGAAATGTGGTATAGGTTTGAACTTAGGTTCAAAGTTTGACCATGGCACTTTTAGGGATAATATATTAAAGGAGCCCAGACTGAGCATAAATCAAATCCAACTACGGAGCTCTAAATATATCCTACTGATTCATTACTCCAGACGTCAAAAAATCCTTCGCAATATAAGGAAATAAGGATTTGAGGAACTATTCGAACAAAACATTGGGTAGAATCCTGACCTTAATCAACCTCTTTCATCTGTGCCACTCTTGAATATGATCTGAGATGTCATGGATTTATCTTTCCAAAATGGCAAGAAGATCTCTATGGCGGCATCATAGCATATTGGTAGCTAAATGTGGGTAAGAAAGGTCATGGCTAAGTCGTTAAACATATGATATGTGCCCCTAGGAAATTCTATATACCATTTCACGAAAGGGACTGTGAGGGTGCGTTGAAATAGTCGTAAGTGAAAAAATTCATGGTTCAATGAGTTCTAAGAGCACTAGAGGTGTAAAGTAGTCACATGCTCTCCAGTGTCCTCACCACTCTTACCTTCAAACTTTGAGATGTCCAAAGGAAGCTTAGCGGGAACAACAAGCCACATGGGATCATGAGATATCAGATCATTGGTCAACTTCAAAAGGATAGGAAAATTCAAAGTAGCCAAGAAAGGGAGCATAGGTTGTGCCATCTCATTCCATGCTCCCTAAAAGAGGTTGGTTCATATAAGGATGATTGTGGTAAATTTCATGGCCTTGACCAGTTGGACAATAACCACCTCTTGCATGACCCATAAAAGGTTGCATAGGAATGTGATAGTTTGGTATACCTTGAGGATGAGGCACCACATAACCATAGTTATAGGACTAATAGGAAGGTTGACCCAAAAACATATAAGGAGGTATGTAACCTCCCAACTCAAAAAAACTAGCCAATGAGGGATCCACATGGTTAGATGGAGCACCATGTACCAAAATAACATGCGGGATATGAGGAGGAAACAACATAATTAAAGCATTTTAAGGAACAAGTGTGGTGGAAAATGGGGCATAAGATGGAATGTAAGATGTGAACCCAAAGTTCACATGTCTATGGCCACCTCCATAAGAGTGAATGCCAATGTTGAAACCTGATGGATGGAGATAAAATCCTTCCACAAATGGAGCGGAAGGTGCAATATGATTACTCCCAAATCTATCTGTGAGGAAATGGATTGCAATGCCCTTGAGCTCAAAACTAGGATCCATACTGGGATCGAAGACAAATGACAAGATAGTATTAATAAGGTATATCATTCCAAACTTAAAAGGACCTATGCTAGAGAGAATGTGATGATTCTCACTACTCGACCTTCCCAAGGAGGACCTCCGATGGGTAGATATAAAGTATGACAACTGGGGTTGTTTATTATAAGAAGTACCATCCCTGGGAGGGTCGGTGCCAATCAAATTATTGGGTATCTAGACAATATCATTCCACATTCCATAGGATAGATAAGGAGGGAACTTTGGGTTCTCAGATGTAGTACTCATGGTGAGAACAATGTGTAAACATTTTCCTAGAAAGTCTTGTCCTCTTCCGAGGAGGAGGAGGAGAGTAACAAGGAGAAAGTCCCACTAAACATCGATATTGGTGAAGCATTGACAATTGATTCATGATGACTCCACAAAAATAGCAAGACTCAACACATTGTGATCCCTAAATCCAGCTAGTGCACAAAGAGAACACCCCTAAGTAAAGCTAAGACAGATGCACACAATCAAAGAGGAAGGATAAGTGAGTTAAGCAATTCCTTGTGCTTAACTCTTGTGTAAGATGATCCTCCTTATAACACCAATTATACCAAGGTTTTCACTTCTCACCTTGATAGACACCTAATTGTTTTGTTTCATAGTCTTGGAAAAATTTATTCATGACACCCTATTCCAAGACTTTATAACCTAAGCTTGTTGGTGCACCTCTATCAAATAAGAAGTGAATTCAATCTTTAGTTAAATATTAATTTTAATGATTGTGATTTCTCAATGGTAATGAACATGAAACTAGTGATATTATGACTCAACAACGAAAAAATATGCACACCTAAAAAACAATTCCAAGTGCAACTACGTAATATCCTAAATCCTGATATTTTCTAATTCTATGTAAATATATGGAAACACCTGGGCCTGCAAACTGCCATGCAAAATTCCCTATTTTATAGCAAAAATTGTAGAAATTCAGGCCAGCAGTAGATTAATTTTACCCACAACAATTATCAATTGATCATGCAAAATTGCTGACAATGGAGACTGAATATGGAGCTGTAACACAAAATTATATTAACTCAGTGTACAATAGCCAACCCTGTAATAACATAGGTTGCTGAATATATAGAATACATCAAGAGGTCGAATGCATAAGGAGGCATCCAAAACTAGCATAAAGCAGGCTTACTTAAAATAGGCAAATCCCCCATAGGTGTAAAAAGCTGATCCCAAATCTGTCATGGAGCTCACGAATTGGAAAGGGTGCATGGGAAAGCTAAAGAGTAGTGGAATGGAATCTCATACAAGCTTTTGCATGGAGAAAAGAGTGGAGGATGAAGATGACAAAAAACTAGTTCACCTCACCTAGTCTTGCTTTCCTATGTGCCTTAAAACACTGAAAAAGAAAGCAGTAAAGCAGAAAAAGCAGATAGGATCCTAGGAGGCTAGGAATAAAGAAAATTTGATTCCTAAGTCTTTCCCAAGTGCTACAAGGTTCAAATATGGCAAGTTTGACCTCTATGGATAGGCAATTAGCAACTTGCACAAGGTGGGACACATGAACTAGGAAAATAAGACAAAAATAAATGAATTAATGTCTAAGTGGGTAAACTATGGGTTGATTATTCTAACACCCCCCCTTAAGCCTCACTTTATGAGTAATAAATAAAAAATATAGGGCCTAGAAACAAGGCTTAGTCACCCTTTTACATACTGCAAGTCCATATGAACCAAGGAGAGAGGCAAAACCAACTTGGGAAAATCCTCCCTTAAACATGGACTGTAAAACAAAATTGTAGAATCTTGTCTCCACTCATGCTTTTACAGCATGATCAGCAATCCCTAGCAGTGATTTGATATTTCTGAAGGTCTTCTCACAAAATGCTTTGGTGAAGATATCAGCTACTTGTTCCGAAAATGAACAGAAGAGTAGGTGAATGGTGCCATCATGCACAAGCTCTCTGATGTAGTGCGTGTGAATCTCAATGTGTCTGGTTCTCTGCTTCTGAACTGTATCCTTGCAGAATCAAATGGTACTTTGGTTATCACAGTAGATGGTAGTTGAGTACTCAGGTTCGAAACCACATTCTCCAAGTAAACCCTACAACCATAAACACTGAGTTGCTGCATTGAAAACTCCTCTGTACTCAGCTTTTGTAGATGAGAGTGCAATGGCACTCTGTTTCTTACTTGACCAGCTGATTGGCCCTTCTACAAGCATGAACACATAACCTGAAGTGGACTTTTTTTCTGTGCTATCACCTGCCCAATCACTGTCAGTAAATCCAACCAAATCAAGGTCAGAATTGGCTTTATAGAAGATCCCATGTGTCCTTGTTCCCTGAACAAAGTTAAGGATCCTTTTGGCTGCTTTCCAATGGATCTCATGAGGCTGATCCATGAATCTAGAAGCCACACTTACTGCATAACAAATATCAGGTCGAGTATGTGTCAGATACAATAAACATCCAATCAATTGTCTATACAGTGTATTGTTTACCATCGGTGGAGAATCATCTTCCTCCAGCTTCACTCCTGAAAGGAAAGAAGTTTTGCTTGCTTTGCAATCTTGCATTCTGAATTTGATCATCAAATCCAAGGCATACTTTGACTGGTGCACCTTTATTCCAGCTTTGGATTGAGAGATCTCAAGCCCCAAAAATTGACTTAAGAGCCCCAAATCTGTCATGGAGAAGGCTTGGTTCATAGCTCCTTTTAAGGAAGCAATCTCAGCCTGTGAGATTCCTGTAATGAGGAGATCATCAACATATAACACAATGATCATTAATGAACCATTAACTAACTTCAGATAGACATTTGGATCTGATTTGCATCGAACAAAATTCAGAGATAGCAAGAAGCTATCTATCTTGGCATACCAAGCCCTGGGGGCTCACTTTAGCCCATACAATGACTTTCTCAACCTGCACACAAGAGAAGGGTTACTAGCAAAACCTTGAGGATGCTGCATATATATCTCCTCAGTGAGATCTCCATTCAGGAAGGCACACTTTACATCCATATGATGTACCTCCCATTTCCTTGAGGCTGCAATGGCTAGAGCTAGCCTGATGGAATCCATCTTTGCCACTGGGGCAAAGGTCTCATTATAATCGATGCCTTGAACTTGTGAGTATCCTTTAGCTAAAAATATAGCCTTGTACTTCAGTGGTGAACCATCAGCAGCAAATTTGGTCTTATAGACCCACTTACACTGTACTAACTTTCTTCTTGGAGGAAGATCCACTAGCTTCCATGTGTTGCTCTTCTGTAGCGAGTTGAACTCCTCCTTCATGGCTGTTTGCCATATTGGATCTCCTGCTGCTTCTTCATATGTTTGAGTATCAGACTCCACCATCAAATAGCATTTTTCAGCAAACATAGGATCCTTCATGCATAGACCACTCTCAAATTGAGATCTAGTCCTCCTTGGGTCATTGGGATCCCCAGCTAGCTCTCCTGCTGCATGTAGTGTCTTGGCTTCCCATTTAGGCCTTGTGAGGATTTTTGGGTCTGCAATAAACTCATCTCCATCAGACAAATCAGAATCAGCATTTTCAACAAACTCTTTACTTACTTCTTGAGGTTCAGGTGGTGAAGAGGCTTCACCAACTTCCACTTTTGCAAGGGGTTCTTCTTCAAACTGAACACACCTTTCAATGAAGGCTTTGTTTGTGTTCAAGTTTATCAACCTGTACCATTTTGAATATTTAGAGTATCCCACAAAAAGACACTCTTGGATTTGGGGCTGCAAAGCCTTCCTCTTCTCTGTTGGGATTCTAGCCCAAGCCTTTGAGCCAAAAATATTGAAATGGGTCACATCTGGCTTGTGCCCACTCCATGCTTCGAAGGGATTCATGCCATAAAGATGCTTATGAGGCACCCTATTCTAGATATAGTCTGCACAGTTGATAACTTTGGCCCAATAATTTGGTGGCAAAGTTTTGGCCTCCATCATGCATGTTGTCATCTCCTTCAGTGACCTGTTCTTCCTCTCTGCAACACCATTTTGCTGTGGTGTGTAGGGGATAGAATGCTGCATCTAAATACCTGCATCTACACAATAGTTAATAAACTCAGACTTGACATACTCACCACCATTGTCAGATCTGAGGACCTTGAGTTTCCTTCCAGACTGGTTTTCAACCAAAGCCTTAAAGACTTTGAATAGGCCAAAAACTTCAGACTTGTGTTTCATGAAGTGAACCCAACAATACCTGGAAAAATCATCAATAAAGGTCAATATATATTTGGCTTGAATCATGGACATATGAGGGAATGGGACAGCAACATCACTGTGAATCAGCTCGAGGGGTGCAGAGGTTCTCTCATGACTAGCTTTCTCAAATTTGTGCTCTCGGTGTTTTCCTAGGATACAACCTTGGCAGACTCCTTTGGAAAATTTTATCTTGGGAAACCCTATGACCATATCTTTCTCACTAAGATCAGACAAATACTTGTAATTTAGATGGCCAAATCTTTCATGCCATATCTTGCTAGCTTCATTAGCATGGATAAGAAGAGCAGAGGGGTTTGAGTAAGGTAGGAAGTGTGAGAACATGTATACCTTTTGAGCATGATTTGCAACTCCTTTTGCAATGACTCTACCACTTGAGATTTATGTGATCTCAACTTCATCAGGGGAGAATATGACCTTCTTAGGAGACCTAGTGTGGGTCATCTGGTACACTGATTGGAGGTTGGAGGCAAGACCAAGGACATACAGCACATTGCTGAACTTACCATGATCAAGATCTATCCTTCCTTTGCCTTTACTTTCAGTGAGAGAGTCATCTCCCAGTACAATAGATGGTCCCTTTGACATATCCAGTGAGGAGAAGGCCTCCTTAGTTGAAACCATGTGTCTTGAAGCTCTATAATCAATGATAAAAATGGGTGAGCTTGATGTGCCAGCAACTAGAGCATGAAATCTCTCTCTGTCATCTGAACTTGATCCTCCTTCTCTCTTCTTTGACCTTTCTGGAAGGGAGATGCCATTCTTCTCCAGCAGTTGAGTTAGCATGTCTATCTGCTTTTTCATACAAGAGCTTTCAGTGTGATTGCCCTTCGAACAGTATGAGCACTTGTTCATTTCACCTTTGTTTTTCTTCTTTTGGTTATTTTTCTTGGGACCTTGTTGATCCTCCGGAGACTGCTTCTTGTCTCTCTTTTGCTCAGGTGGATTTTTAGCTTTCTTTTTTCTTTTTGAATCCACCCTCAAATATCCAGCAATCAAAGCTTGATCTTTGGATGGTTTGATGGTGCCCATCATCACCAGCTTGTCCTATTCTTGTGTGAGAGATTCCATGAAATCTGCAAGGATAGGCATCTTCCAGGTTCGAGCTGTGAGTTTTGTGGCATAGAAGGTCGAAACAAAGACTGAGTAGTCAGTTCCTAGCTTCGAGAGGATGGTCAATATGAGCTGATCATATTTCTTTTTGATACCACACTGCTTCAGTTGCAAAACTAGTGCTTTGAACTTGGAGAAATATAGCTGCAGGGATTCAAAGCTACTGGGACTCAGAGAAATCAGCTCATTTTTTATCTGATGTCCCCTCATCTCATCTTTCTTTCCAAAAATATCAGAAATATTCTCCCATACTTGTTCCGGTGAAGTTAATCCATCGAGATGGAAAAGGAGGTCTCGGGAAATACTGAGACATAGGAGGCCATATGCCTCATCTCTCCGATTGTGCCATTTGATCTTCTCTACAGCAGCATTGGGCTCTGCTTCTGTATCCATAGTCACCCTGTAGAGGCCTTTCACTCTCAACAATATCTCCATCTCTGCTTTCCATTCAAAATAGTTGAAGGGAGTCAAGATAGTTTTCTGTGAATCCATAGCTTTAGAAAATCTGTCCCGACTGTTAGTAGAAGGATCCCGGTCTTGATGTCGAACCTGCAAAATTTTTTTTGAAGGAGAGTAACAACCTAAAATGGCTCTGATACCATGTAGAAATTCAGGCCAGTATTAGATTAATTTTACCCACAACAATTATCAATTGATCATGCAAAATTGCTAACAATGGAGACTGAATATGGAGCTGTAACAAAAAATTATATTAACTCAGTGTACAATAGACAAACCTGTAATAACATAGGTTTCTGAATATATAGAATACATCAAGAGGTTGAATGCATAAGGAGGCATCCAAAACTAGCATAAAGCAGGCTTACTCAAAATAGGCAAATCCCCCATAGGTGTAAAAAGCTGATCCCAAATCTGTCATGGATCTCATGAATTGGAAAGGGTGCATGGGAAAGATAAAGAGTAGTGGAATGGCAGCTCACACAAGCTTTTTCATGGAGAAAAGAGTGGAGGATGAAGAGGACAAAAAACTAGTTCACCTCACCTAGTCTTGCTTTCCTGTGTGCCTTAAAACACTGAAAAAGCATGCAGTAAAGCAGAAAAAGTAGATAGGTGCCTAGGAGGCCAGGAATAAAGTACATTTGATTCCTAAGGATTTCCCAAGCACGACATGGGTCAAATATGGCAAGTTTGACCTCTATGGATAGGCAATTAGCAACTTGCACAAGGTGGGACACATGAACTAGGCAAATCAGACAAAAATAAATGAATTAATGTCTAAGTGGGTAAACTATGGGTTGATTATTCTAACAAAAATTAGGGTTAGGGTTTGTAGGATAGAATGAACACTTATGACTGATAATCTAGTTGGAATGCTCTTGAGAGAGTATGCATGCATCAAGAGCTGAATCTAAGATGACCTGGTATCTCCTGCTTATGATGATACCCCACCAGCACGAACCCCAAATCAGATAAGGGTGATGTTTTCAATGAAGGAGGTGTCTGATGAATCTAATGATTTGCAGGACTGATAGCCTTCCCATGTCGAAGAGAATACCTGGCACATGCAAAAATTTTGAAGTGTCTAGGTAGGCTAGCAAATTGTTCTATAGGTGTAGCTGCTCATGCCCCCCTGATCCCAAAGAAGATGATAACTGCTTAGGATGAGCATGGTTGGATATGATAATCACAGGGTATTGGAGTATGATACCGATGATGAAAATGGTGCCTAGATTTCGAAGGTAAACTGAGATATGAAGACCCAGCGAGTGATTTGGGATTTCTAGCTGGAAACCCCTTACAGCTACACATGTGCCCCTGGAACAATCTCTGCTATATACTGGATAACTATGAATAAATTGAAGAGAGAATGGTGAACTTGTATGGCTTACCCTAGATGAGACTAGGGTAGATATCTCACTGCCAAAACCCCACTATTTGAAGACACCATCTCCAACCCCAACTGTTGTGCTGCACTCTGTGCTGCTACTCAAGAGCTCCAAAATCAATAATCATCCAAAGTGTCTTCTCCATTCACTTTATCTTTCTTTTATAATTTTCAACTATGAAAACCCTAACTTTTGACCTAATTAGGTTAGTTTATCTTCCAATTTGTAGTTGACTTGCATGCATGCGCATGGAGACTTAATTGGGTGCATGCATCATTAAATAATACTTAGATGTCATACATGTCACTTTTAGGGTTTGCATGCATGTCATTTTTAGGGTTTGCATGCATCTCACTTCTAGGGTTTGCATGCATGTCACTTTTAGGGTTTGTATGCATGTCATTTTTAGGGTTTGCATGCATCTCACTTCTAGGGTTTGCATGCATGCCACTTTTAGGGTTTGCATGCATGTCATTTTTGGGAACATTATAGTCCTCCCTCGCCAAGATTGCTTGTCCTCAAGCAATGCCAACACAAATCCACAATCAATCAACTAAACCAACTGAAGCCAGGGATGATCCTAGGGTTCCAAATTATTTTAGGAGATCTGTAGCACCCTCTGCTCAAAACAATGCATTGTATGGTAACATCACCATAGACCTCCTGAAAGAATCCTCTAGCAATCACTAAACTATTAGTCACTGTAATCCCAAGGTCCCAAATCAATCTGAGAATTGCAGAGGTCAAAATACATCCACCGCTACCCTGCCTAGTATCGACACAAGGAGCATCATGTAGACTCCCAAGTAACGCCATCAGTAAAAACTGTATCCATCGCTCATAAGGTCTTCCACCTGGATCCCAATGCAAACTTGTGCATATTTCATCCCAAATATCTAAAGGATCTTGTGGTACTATAGCCTTGGATAGGAATGTCTTCCCAAGAATCGCCCACTCAATAGGACACCAATGCTTAATCTCTCTCCAATCCAACCCTCAAAAAGTAACTTGCCCATAAGCACCATCATAAGGAATAATCCTACCAAGCTGACATTCTGCCCTTCTGATTTCAACTGGAATGCTCATATACTACTGGTCCATTTCTCGATCCTGGCCAACTTGTAAAAACCATCCACCATTATGCAAATGTGGACTCAAGCTGCTGCAATCCCTATCTACTTCCTCCTTAAGAGGACTGCTTTGATATGCAATAGTATGTTTCTCCTGCTGCCCCATCAAGGAATCTAACTGTTGTTCAATACTAGAAATATTGACCGCTGACTCGATACATACAACTTGAAGAACTCTAAGCTCAACATCTCATTGTACTATGGTGTCTCAGAGCATCTTGGTCCTCTCTTTCATTTCTAGAATGCTTTCTTAACACGTTCAATCTTCTTTGGGTGACTATCATCTGGGATCTCTATCTCATACATGTATAAACTCTGCCTAGCCTCCATGTGTGACTACTCACTGTCTCGATTACTGTGCGCATTGCCTTCCACCTCATGTATTGCTCCTGTCATAATTGTTTGGACTCTTGTTTTAGGTGATG
Source organism: Pseudotsuga menziesii (assembly GCA_001517045.1). Taxonomy (NCBI): domain Eukaryota; kingdom Viridiplantae; phylum Streptophyta; class Pinopsida; order Pinales; family Pinaceae; genus Pseudotsuga; species Pseudotsuga menziesii. The sequence goes on along the minus strand of LPNX011091240.1, from coordinate 326,874 downwards.
AAGAGTGTACCAACTCCAACTCATCACCCAACTTGTCCACAATCTGACTAATGAATGTGCTCGTGTCGCTTGACTCATAGGATGGCTCTAATGCTATCTCCTCATGCACATCCTCATCATGTACTACTATCCTCTGAAACTCTGAAATAAATGCATCTGCACTACCTATCTGCTTGAGTTGTGTGAGCTCTCTAAAGTGTACCTCAGGGTCCTGCCGATCAAACTGCTCAATGAGCCTCTGTGTAAAATCTGGGTATGATGTGATGGTATTGTGACCCAGTGTCACTAACCCTTGGTACCACCACTAATGGGATTCTCCATCCAAATGAAAAGTATCCAATTTGATGGCATCTTTCTCAGTCATGGGGTTGAGCTTGAATATGTATCCAACTTTTGCACCCAATTCAGGGCTAGGCCACCCGGGGTACCCCCAAAGGTAGGGATAGTCAGTTTCCCTACGTTGTACTGTACCTCATAGTTCTGGGTGAATGTCCTATTATAAGATCTAGGTTTGTTCTTACTTTTAAAGTGGTAGAATTCAGTGAAGGTCATGGCTGAATGGAAGTCATCTCCTAAAGCTCTATACTCTCTCATATAGGCACTCATGGATTCTTTTGGTTCTACTTGTGCTAGAGGCACTGCAGCTGGAATATCTAAGAATTGAGGCATGGTAGGTCGAGAAGGCTTGTTTTATTTATGAGGATGGCTCTACATGTGGGTATGTAAGTGATCCCCACTACTACTGGTGGATACCCTATCACTATTAGGAAACAAGGGTATATGTAGGGTGGGCCCATTTTTCTCTGTCATTTGCCTAAAGGTACTCATCATTTCATTTTTCCTAGTAGTGAGTTCTTTTATGGCTGATATGAGACTGTTGAAAGTTTTTTTCTCATCATCGGCCATTGTTTCTTTCCCCTTTCCAAACTGCTACTCTCTATCCCCCAACTCTATGTCCTCTAACTCCTCTTCTCCTCTATCACTGTTTCTAAACCTCTGTCTCTGGTAAGTAATGTTGTATGGGTTTTCTGAATTCATTTACACTTTTGCATGCCCACAGATGGCCAAGAACATGCTCTGATACCACTGTAATATCCCAAATCCTGATATTTTCTAATTCTATGCAAATATACTGAAACAACCGGGCATGCAAACTGCCATGCAAAATTCCCTATTTTATAGCAAAAATTAGGGTTAGGGTTTGTAGGATAGAATGAACACTTACCACTGATAAGCTGTATGGAATGCTATTGAGAGAGTATGCATGCATCAAGAGCTGAATCTGAGATGACCTAGTATCTTCTGCTTACAGTGATACCTTAGTAGTACGAACCCCAAATTAGCTAAGGGTGACGTTTTTAGTGAAGGAGGGGTTCGATGAAGCTGATGATTTGCAGGACTGATAGCCTTCCTGTGGTGGAGAGAATTCCTAGCACATGCAGAAATTATGAACTCTCTAGGAAGGCTACCAAATTGTTCTAGAGGTGTAGCTGCTCATGCCCCCTGATCCCAAAACGGATGATAACTACTCAGGATGAGCATGGTCGGATCTAATAATCACAAGGTACTGGAGTATGAGACCGATGATGAGAATGGTGCCTAGATTTTGAAGGTAAAATGATATCTGAAGACCCAACAAATGATTTGGAATTTTTGGCAGGAAACCCCTTACGGCTGCACATGTGCCCCTGCAACAATCTTTGCTATATACTGGATAACTATGAATAAATTTAAGAGAGAATGGTGAACCTGTATGTCTTACCCTGGATGAGACTAGTGTAGATATCTCACTACTGAAACCCCGCTAGTTGAAGACGTCATCTCCAACCCCAACTGCTATGCCACACGCTGTGCTGCTGCTCAAGAGCTCCAAAATCAATAATCATCCAACGTGTCTTCTCCATTCACTTTATCTTTATTTTATAACTTTCAACTGTGAAAACCCTAACTTTTGACCTAATTAGGTCACTTTATCTTCTAATTTGCAGTTGACTTGCATGCATGCACATGGAGACTTAATTGGGTGCATGCATCATTAAATAATGCTTAGATGTCATGCATGTCACTTTTAGGGTTTGCATGCATGTCATTTTTGGGAACATTACAAACTAGTTCTTAAACATGAAAAAGGGGGTATGCCACTACATGAAATGTACAAATTTCATCTTCAAATATTAATGCAATCATTCCTATATGAAATCCTAAAAATTATTTCATCTAATCAAACCTAATGCAAGTACCATTTCAATAAAAATGCATAATGCAAAAACATGCAAAGAAAAAAAATATTTTTGTATTTTGATGATAAATGTTATGAAAATGCACTAAAAAGACTATAAAATCCCAGACCCTACATCAAGTATCATACACAACCCAAGCAAGACATTGAGACCAAAAATTCTAATGCACTAACAATATAACAAAAAGGAGATAAATGACAAGAACACCTCTTAAAGAATATCAAAGAAAATGACCGTCTTTGGTTAACACATAAGTAGTAAACAAGCACCACATGCACCCAAGAAGACTCAACAACACTCACAACCCACCCAGATTCTCCCCAACATCAAGATCTCAATCATAAAGATGGGTGTACGTGACTATTCACAAAAAACTTGCGTGCATACGCGACTGTATGTACTACAGATCGTGTGTATACATGACTGTTACCTCTATGACCTACGTATACCAAGAGATAGGTGGTAAAAAGACAAGCTAAGACTCAGATTAAATATTTAAAGTACTGTCAATGTGTTAACACACACCTGAACATGACACAACAACAAAGAGAATCATAGATAAAATCAAGTACATTATGCACCCATACCCCAACAAAAAGGAAAGTCCCTTGTGGAGTCACGAATTCTGTTATGGAGAAAAAATAATATGTCTATGGATGGACCACACAATAGAATATGACACTAGAAATCAATCCATTTTCTATATGCTAAAGATATAAACAATACTAACACCAAGGGATGAGAAGCGTACCTTATTCCGGATGTTTGTAGAATATCCTTTTTGAGCTTTCAATCACACTTGTACCTACATTCAATAGTCAACAACAACGAAATACACAAGTACAATGGACATTAAGTATTAAAATATACCATAGCATATTCAAATCCAATATATAATCAAAGCAACTACATCCATGGATACAATTATTCATAATGACACATTGAATGGATGAGAAATGGCTATTTCTATTAAGTGTAAATAGAGATAGAAGTGAAAACCTCTGTTGGAACCTTGTCGAAATCAAGAAGCCGAGTCCTCCACCTAGAAATACACCACTTCAATCCTCCGTATCAAGGAAAGCTCACAAAGAAAAAGGAAATCTAGGCAAAGAGCACCAATGGCTTCTCCAAGGAAAAAGGGATGAAAACTCAAGTATAGAAGAATGAAGCATGATTCCACTATAATATATCTTCTCTCATAAGTTCTCGTCCTTCAATGCTTTCAAATAGCTCAATATATATCCCTTGAATGAGAAATGAAGGGTCGAATCAAAGCGTTTCCAGGCATATGGAAGGACAATATTCAAGTTATTTGTTACTTTATGCGGGAAAGCTCCAAATATTTATTTTTTGAGCATATTTCCCAATGTACGTGGGTCATAATGGAGCAAGCTGCATGTACATCGTTGGGCACCATTTTTTACCTATTTTGCCATCTAAATACCTTCCATTTTTCTACATAAACCTTCATACTTGATCCATAAAACCTTAATTTCATCCACAAAACTTTGGTCAAAGGTATAAATGTTGTTGCTTCTCAATAAATTGAATTATGATATTTTTAAGGCATTTAAATTAAGGTTTTATTCAAAATTATAGAATGTGCTAACTTCCCGTAATTTCTCCTAGGTTGGATACTTGCTGGATAGCTAGGAACAAACTGAGATATGGGAGGAAGATCCTTGATGTCCAACGAAGGTTAAATTTCTAACAAACATATGATATGGCTTTCACAGGTGTCGAGTCAATGCTGGGCAAAGACGACCACCTGTGCTACCACTTAGCATGAAAATAGGACAGTTTCGATTTTGCCTATTTTTGATGGATCTGATGGAGGATCTCAAGGGTCGAGAAAAATATTAGGAGCATAGCATTATGGGTCTTCCATATTTGTAGTATTTCAGTTTTTAAAAAAAAATTATAAGTATTTGATTTTATAGAGGAAAAAAAACTCCTGGGATAATAGACATATGATTTTGAAATAAAGACTGAGGATTCAATAAATTACTGTGTATGTTCATTTCTATATGGTGAATGAGATTGAGTTTTAGAGATCTGTGATTTTCTTTGTGTGTGTAATAAAAGCATTGGAGGGCCCCCTTTGCCAAGTCTGCACACATATTTCTGCATCATTGCGTGTGGTATGTTTTAGTTGAATCCTGTAGAAGTCGATTTTATTTATTTAATTACTCATACATTGTAGAACGAGTTTGATTATATGAATAGGGTTATGACCTCTTTTATTTAAATGGTTAAACGCTGTAGGAGTGATTTCAATTGCAGTGCTTATTTGATATCAAACTGCTGAAGATAGTTACACATTGTGAATTGTCTTCTTGTAAAGGAAATCAATGATTGTCTACTTTCAACAGTGAGATATTAGGCATTGTATTGTGATCTATTTTTAAGATTTAGGTTGAGTATTTTTTATCTAAGAATATTTCATGTATGAATTTCTGGTTAAACTAAGAGATCGAATGAAGTTGCTTCTGTAAGGGAGGCTTTGCATTTCAAAGTTACAGCATTCTAGCATTCAATAGATTTGTTTCAGAAGTAAACTAAATTTCAAGTTAGGTCTAGCTCTGAGTCTCTATATTTAGGATATGCCTCTAAGTCTTACAAACTCTAGATTGACATAAAATTAAGGTCCAATTTCCACTAGTGGACTGGAACCCAACATTTGGCGTTGTTGCCGGGGAGGCATTTTAGAAGTAGACTTAAGAACTATAGTTCTCTTATAAAAAGAAAATGTCAAAAACACAGAGTTGATTCTAGTTTTATGTCAAGACAAAGAGATGAAAAAGGAATATTGATCAAAAATACCCCAAAAATAAAAGCAACAGGAACTTCTTTATCTGATAAAAAAGGACTCATTACAACTATTGATACTTTTGAAATGGCTGAAGAAGAAACATCAAAAGGGCCAACTGCAGAACAGAGAAGGGAGTATGAGAGAAGGTTAGAAATTGAAAATAAACTAAGACAAGAGAGAAGGGAAGAAGAGAGGAGACATGACAGGAAATAAAAGAGAAGGTATGAAAGAAATGAAAGAGAAAAAGAATATTAGGAATCCACCTTTAAATTCCCCATCCTGGACACTGGCATCATCCTAGGGGAAGAGGTAAATATGAAAAATATTCCACCATATGTTTTACCAAATTTATATGGTATGACTTCTGAAGATCCAGATTCTTTCTTATTCGAATTTGATATCTTATGTCGAACCTATGGATATACTGATGACAACCACAAACTTCGTCTTTTCCTTGCTACTCTTAAAGCAGTTGCCTTGAAATGGTTCATGGGAATAAGAGAGCATTCTATAACTAGTTGGGATGAGATGAGGAAAATTTTTCGTAGGAAATATCAGGCATATTGTAGATCAAAATATTTAAAAGGTTATAATTTCAGGATGTCTCAGTAGGAGGACGAAGGCCTGGAAAAGTATCTAGAAAGATTCTCATACAACTTGCAGAAATCCAAATACAATTCCTTGACACCTGAGATCACTCGGACAATCTTTTTAAAATGAATAAGAGAAGAATACCTTGATATTTTGAATGTTATGGGAAAAGGTGACATCTCCTACTAACCCTTTGATGAGATACAAGACTTATGTCATAAGTATTCAAGAGGAAAGGCCAGAAATGGGAAAAGGGATGTAACTTCCAAAGTAACCAAATCTGCAACCAGTGGCATATCCAGAGCTGAACTTGGGAACTTGTTAGAATATTTTAATACTGATCTATTGACTACCTTAGGAATAAAGGTCAAAATGTCAAGAACCAATAAAATACAAGAACAACAAGACCAACAAGATCAAGCCCTATCTATTTTTTGCCCTAAATGTAGAAAGAAACACCCATTAAAAGAATGTCCTTTAAATACTGTTTAAATTTGTGGCTTATGTACTACAAATAATAAAACTGATGATTGCCCCAGATTGAAAGAATTGTAGGCATCCCCAATGGAGGAGAATCAAAGAATGGAGTCTCTATATTTTATGGGACAATGAAGACCTTGGTAGCCACATTTTTCAGGTATGTCTCAAGATCCTATGCAGCAGTTTCATTCAAATTATCAAACTCTTTTTCAAAATTCATGGAGTGCACCCATGCCCTAGAAAACTTGGTCTCCTCAACTAGCCCAACCTGCTCCAAATTGTGGAGGCTATACTCATGGTAACCAGACATATCAATAGGCCTATCTACAGCCCTATCAACAACCTTCTGCATATCCCCAATCCTAGCAGAATCAAGCCCCATTTTTCCAACAACCCAATCTTGCTCCCCAACTAGGCCAACAACCTCAATAGCTTCAATTTCCATCCAACCAGCCTCCACCTCGACCAACACAATTGCCAGCCCAGCCAATACCAAATCCAAATAATAAAATGGATAAACCCATGTATAATGTTGATGATGGAATGGCACTCCCCTACTCAATCCTCCCACTTCAAAAAATCAACTTAAGATCTAGAAAAACTTTACAAAAATAATCTCTTGTTATTTTAGAAGAACAAGCAGAAAATGAGAAAAATCCAAAAAAATAAAATATAGAAAAGTCACAGTCAGAAGATCATAATAAAAAAGGGAAAACATTAGTACCTTATATACCTCCCTTTCCAGAAAGGTTGGTCAAGAAAAAGCTTTCAATCTCCCTACCTAATTTTGATGTTTTGAATGAGTTAACCAATGTATGTGTCAAAATTACCCTTCTGCAGGCTATAAAGGATATTCCAATCTATACGAAAGCAGTTAGGGAATTATGTCTCAATAAGAGAAGGAAGGATCCATAAAAAATTCTTGTGGTAGGAAAATTAGTAGGATTAATGTCTAACACTGTTCTATTGAAAAATATGTTGATCTAGGAATCCCAATGGTCACAATCACTCTCAACAATTTTTCAATTCCAAAAACACTGATTGACTTAGGTGTTGCTATTAATGTCATGACACTAGAGACAATTTAATATCTTCACTTGAAAAATATCAGACCAACCACTACAGTTTTGGAACTAGCTGACAGATCTAAAATCAGACTTGAAGGGATCTTAGAAGATATCATTGTTTCTTTAGATTCCTAGGAGTATCCTATAGATTTTATAGTGCAACAACCAAATTCTAATCTAGGGGGGCATCCCTTGATTCTTGGCAGACCCTGGTTGGCAATAGCTGATGCATTCATAGGGTGTAGGTCAGGAAGTATGCTCATTTCACATGGGACAGAGAGAAAACAAATTACACTTTATCCTTTTGCCCAGTGACCTTCTGTATTAGATCAATTATCATGGATTAACGAGACCAAATATCAGGAAGAAGAAGTAATTCAACCTGTCCTAAGTATCAATCAGTTCTTTGATTTTCAAGAAGAAAACAACAAAGATTTGCTAGATGTCTTCATTGTTGAACCTGATATTTCTGAGGAATTAAGAGACATGCAGTATGCTATAGCAAATCAAGTTTTGGGATAGAATTTTCAGGAAAATTGCACAGTACATTCTTTAGCATTGGCACTTCATGATATTTTTAATGTTCATTCAATCACTAATGTCCAAAGCAAAAGAGTTGAAATCAGTCCAGGAAAATATTTGAATGTCAGTGAACATCTTACCACATCACGGGAAGAACAGTTGATTTCCTTACTGAATAAGTATTCCCATGCATTTGCTTGGGAATACACTGACATGCCATGAATTCATCATGAAACATGCACTCACCACATTTAAACAGATGATAAAATCAGACCTCTTAGACAACCTCAACGTAGAATGAACCCCATACTAAAAGAGATAGTTAAGGAAGAATTGCAGAAGTTATTAAAAGTAGGATTTATCTACCCTATCTATGATAGCCAATGGGTTTCCCCCTTGGTTGTTGTTCCTAAGAAAAATGGCGAATGGAGGATATTTGTATATTACAAGGAGTTAAACAAGGCAACACTAAAAGATTATTTCTAATTGCCATTTATTGATCAAGTGTTAGATGCCTTAGTTGGGAAGGAATATTTTTCATTTCTATATGGTTTCAGCCGATATAATCAAATTAGCATTGCAAAAGAGGACCAGGACAAAACTACTATTACATGTCCTTGGGGCACATATGCCTACAAGGTTTTACCTTTTGGCTTATGTAACGCCCCAAATACCTTTCAGAGAGCAGTCTTGGCCATTTTTGCAGATCTAATTCATGAATGTGTTGAATTCTATATGGACGATTTTTCTATGCATGGAAATGCTTTTGAGGATTCTTTAGCAAACTTGGAGAAAATTTTAAAAAGGTGTGTTGACTCAAATCTTTCCCTTAGCAACAAAAAGTGTTTTATGATGATGACTGAAGGGATAGTTTTAGGACATCACATTTCTTCATCTGGAATAAAAGTAGATCCTACTAAAATTCAAATCATTGTAAATCTATCTGAACCAACAACTCAAACATATGTAAGAATATTTTTAGGGTATGCAGGCTATTATCGTAGATTTATTGCAAATTTCAGTAAGATAGCTATGCCAATGTTTAAATTAATTGCAAAGGATGTACATTTCAAATGGGATACTAATCGTCAATCTGCATTTTAGACACTTAAAGAGAAGCTCTCAAATGCTCCCATTTTAAGGGGACCAAATTGGACATTGCCCTTCCATATTTCCACTAATGCATTTGATACTGAAATAGGGGCCTCTTTGGGACAAAAAGAGCATACCATGACTTATTCTATTTATTTTATCAACAAAAATATAACACCTGCAGAATTAATTATACAGTCACTGAAAAGGAGATGTTGGCAAAAGTTCATGCCGTGAACAAATTCCATCATTACATTACTGGCTATGAAATTTTTGTCCACATAGATCATTTTGCTTTACGATATTTGATGAATAAGTCTATTACTAATGGTCAGATATCCAGATGGTTACTATTAATGTAGGAATTCAATATCACTATTTTAGATCGGCCTGGATGAGAAAATCAAGTGGCATATTTCCTATCTCTCATACACAATACTAGTGAGGTTGTTCCTGTTTTAGATAGTTTCCCTGATGAACACTTGTTTGCAATTTCTGTTATCACTCCTTGGTATGCTGATATCGCCAACTATTTATCATCAGGACATCTACCTCCATCTATGTCATCCAAAGAAACGAAAAATATTATTAAAACAAAGTGCTAGACATATATGGGTCAATGGCGATCTCTTTTACACGGGATATGATCTAATTATTAGGAGATGTGTACGACAAGATGAAGTTTTAGATATTTTTAAAGCATGTCATGATGAACCGTGTGGTGGCCATTTTGTAGAGAAAAGAAAACATACAAGATACTCAATTTGGGGTATTACTGGCCTTCTATTTTCAAGGATTCTAAGAAGTATGTTAGGAGCTGTGATACTTGACAACGGATGGGACAGCCAGTATGATCTGATGAAATGCTACTCCAACCACAAATCCTAATAGAACCATTTGAAAAGTGGGCTCTTGATTTCATTGGTCCAATTAATCCACCATCACAACGAAAAAAGTACATTTTAGTATGTACTGACTATGTTACAAAGTGGGTGGAATCCAAACCATTACCAAGATCCATAGAACAAACAGTGGTAAACTTTCTTTTTGAAGAGATATTTTTCAGATTTGGGGTTCCTAGAGAGATTGTCACTAATCAGTGTGCACAGTTTAGTTCTAAACTGGTGCAAGAGATAGCAACAAAGTACAAGATTAAGCACATAAAATCTACACCTTACCATCCACAAGCCAATGGCCAAGTGGAATCTACAAACAAAATTTTGGAAGGAATCATCACCAAAATTGTCCAGATGCATAGAAAGGATTGGTCTGCTAAGCTTACTAAAGCTTTATGGGCATATCGAAACACTTGGAAAAATAGTACTAGGTTTTCTCCTTATCAGCTCATATATGGTAAGCAAGTCCTCTTGCCGATAGTATTTCAAATTCATACCTTTAAGTTAGCAGCAGATTTGGGGATGAATCTTTCTGAAGCACAAAAATAAAGGATACTACAATTGAATCAATTAGATGAGATGAGACAAGCTGTAATAGAACACAATATTTTGATAGAACAATAGAGAGCCCAATGGCATGACAAGTTTATAATAAAGAAACAATTTCACATAAGTGACTGGGCCTTATTGTTTGATTCAAAATTCAAATACTTCAAGGCTAAGTTCACAACTCATTGGCTTGGTCCATATGAGATTGCAGAGGTATATGACAATGGCTCAGTCAAACTTCAAACAATCGATGATGAAGCACCTACATTTGTGGTCAATGGCCATCGGCTAAAACTCTACACCAAGCATATCAACAAAGAAGATTTCATAAAGCATATTTCATAGCAATGGGAGATGGAAGTGTTGGATAAACACACTGGTATTTCTCCTTCACTTTCTTCTTAGCCATTTTCTGATTTGATTAAAAAACAAAAGAAAATAAGAACAAAAAAAAAGAAAAAAACATAAAGAAAAACAATACAAGAAAAAAAAAGGGAGTTTAGTTGTGAAAATCAGGCAACTGGCACAACATAAACTTGAATTTTCCTTGGAAAACCAAGTTTACTTGGCCATTGAAAATTCACAAAAACATTTTCACTTTCTGGCATTAGTAATTTCATGTCTCATAGGCAGTTTTTTTTTGCACAATAAATATTTTTGTTTGACTTGAGGACAAGTCAATAAATAGGCATGTGAGGGGGATAAGCATTTCATGCTTTCTATTTTTCTTCTTTCTTGGAACCCTCCAAGCCTTCTCCATATGCAAAGGGACCTGACTTCTAGTCTAGCAAAAGGAATCTGAGACATTGCATCAAAAGACTGTAGAAGGGACTTGAAAAGAAGCGCATTTCTATTGAAATTTTCGCACAGGGACTTGAGATAGCAGACATTTTTAAGAGAAGACATCATAAGGACATGTTTGTATCAAAAACAAATTGCAAATTCTCTTCTCAAATAGAAAAGCAGACCATCTACATCAAGCAACAAGCACATCACAAAGGGATATCAAGCAAAGTTTGTAAGGATTTTAATTTTTATGCTTTAAAAGTTGCATGATTCTTTGTTTCTAAGTAATGAAATATCTACCTATTCTCATAAGCTTGACTGTCTACTCTATCACTTTCACAATCCATGCCATCATCCCATTCACTTCTCATTATCCTACCCTAGGTGTCAAAATGGTGGTCAGAATCAATCTCAGAATCAAATTTCAATTCATCAAAACCTAAACTGCATTCTACATGTAGGTTTTTCTTCTCAACAAGAAGACAAATGTTTTTTTTTCAAAAACAATGGAATTTAAAAGTTTTTATGTTTTCATTTATATACTCTAGGACAAAGATACTAGTGCATTATGCATTAAGTTAAAATATATATATGGAATATATAAGATGGATCGTAGAACATTTGATAAGTGGCATGTTCAAATGATTATTGCAAAAGATGTGGGAATCATAGTTGTATGCTCCCACGAAAATATTCATCTGCATAAAAGAATTGCACTGCAAGTTATGACACTAGGATTGCATATCAGAATGGTCATTCTGCTTTGATCATTTCCCAAGATTCATTCTTCCACCTGCAGACCCGATTGTTGTACATTGCAAAGGCATATAGGGATAATACTTCACAATGAAAAGAAGGCGTGTATCACAGACAAAGGATGTGGGCACTACTTTCTGAAGAATGCATACGCACAAGATAAATCTTGAAGCAATAATGCCAGAAGAGAGGTAAAACTTGAATATTTTGCCAAAAGAATTTGCTAGATCAATAGCAATTCCAGTTTCAGAGGACCATTTTGAAATAGGAAAATGTTTATAGAGTTAAAAGTTGCAAAGCTGGGGTTTTCTGCTTCATATTTCTTTTCCTGTTAAAATTGCAAAATTGTATCTAGATTGGAACCATAGAAATTCAATTCCACTGTTATTCATGAGAAATGTATGGAAATGGAAACAGTGGGTGTTTTTTCTTGAAAAGTTTGATGGGCACAATTACAATGTTAGCCTAGCCTTTGCTGACTCATTTGATGGAGAAAGGGCTACAATAAGAAATTTGAATTTCAGACTGTCTGAAGATATTTGGCACAGATCGTTGGCTTACCACAGCAAGGAGAGAGATTGTTTAAAACCAAACAATTCAAGGAGAAGGCATGGATACCCTTTATATGCAGGTCAAGGGTAGGTTCAGTGACATGGAAGAAGGGAATACCAAGCAGTTGGTTGGTTCATCCCTGGGATGAAATAGTATATATCATCCAAATATTCAACACCTATGAAGGCCGATTTAGTATTGTATATCTTTATCATATCAAGCTATTGTAGCATTTAAGGGGTGATTGTGAGATTAGCATGCCCCATTTTTTATTACAAAGCCTTTCCAAGATGGCTAAGGCTGTTCAAAAGCATGCAGAAGATAAATTAACAAGCCTTTTCCATTGTGGGCTCATCAAAACAATCATCACATATGAGTTACAGAAGCAAAACCTGACATGGCAAGAATTTATAATTCATAATAAGTTTAAAGAACTAGAAGAGCTGCCTGAAGAAAGCTTGAAAGAAGACAAATTGTTGATGATAAAATACCCCAAGGATGGAGAACAAAACCCTGAAGCAACAAGCTCAAAACTGCTTGAGGGGGAAAAGAAAGAAAAAGAGGTGTTGATGATCATAGATGATGAAGATAACTCTGAGGCAACAAGCTCAAAAGAGCCTCAGAGAAGAATAAGAACCAGGAGTGTGATGAAAGAAGAAAGACAGTTCCGAAAGCAAGATCAAATCTTCACCACCTATAAGAAAAAGCCAAGGAAACATCAGCAAGATCGAAATAAGTCAGCACTAGAAGAGGATGATGAAAGCCAGCAAACACAGTATGAATACATACAATCCTTGGAAAGTCAAGAAGAAATTCCAATAGGTGAGATAGGGCAAGTCCATGAAGAAAAATATGCCCAAGAAACTGAAAAGATTTTAGATGAAGTGATAAAGCAGACTAAAAAAATTAATCTTTCCTTGGAACAACAAGAAAAAGAAGAGAAAAAGCATCCAAGACAGGAAATTTCAAATGATCCAGCTTCTCCTTTCTTAGAGAAACAAACTATAGAAAAAGAAAATAATGGAGATTCAATGCAAGAGAATGAAGAATTGGGGATGGACACTAATTATGTGCAGCCTTCAATGAATATGGAAAAGAAGAAAGCTTCCAAAATCAGTAAAAAGATTAAGAAGTTGAAATTGGAAGTAAGAGAATTAGAACTGAGGAATGAAAAGTTAAAAGAAAATAACATGAATCTTAAAGTTCAAAGGCCATGAATCTACAAGCATGCATATAGATGGTATAAACAAAAGAAGACTTACAAAACCAAGTATGAAAAGCTGAAAGTCCTTTATGCATCTTGAACTTCTATAGATGCATCATCTCAAATAGGAGGTATATTAGAGGATTAAAAGCAGAGGTTCAACAACAAAATTTTGGTCATGATATAAGCATGGTCAAATTTTTGGAAATACTTTTTGTGCATGAGGACATGCAACAGCTTCCTCTTGGGGAAGATGTTGGGCACCATTTTTTACCTATTCTTCCATCTAAATACCTTCCAGTTTTCTCCATAAACCTTCATTCTTGATCCATAAAACCTTAATTTCATCCACAAAACTTTGGTCAAAGGTATAAATGTTGTTGCTTCTTAATAAATTGAATTATGATATTTTTAAGGCATTTAAATTAAAGTTTTATTCAAAATTACAAAATGTGCTAACTTACCATAATTTCTCCTAGGTTGGATACTTGCAGGCCAGCTAGGCACAAACTGAGAGATGGGAGGAAGATCCTCGATGTCCAAGGATGGTTAAATTTCTAACGAACATATGATATGGCTTTCATAGGTGTCGAGTCAATGTCGGTCAAAGACGACCACTTGTGCTACCACTTAGCATGAAAACATGACAGTTTTGATTTTGCCTATTTTTGATGGATCTGATGGAGGATCTCAAGGGTCGAGAAAAATATTAGGAGCATATCATTATGAGTCTTCTAGATTTGTAGTATTTCAGTTTTTAAAAAGAATTGTATAAGTATTTGATTTTACAGAGGAAAAAAAACTCCTGGGATAATAGACGTATGATTTTGAAATAAAGAATGAGGATTCAATAAATTACTATGTATGTTCATTTCTATATGGTGAGTGCAATTGAGTTTTAGAGCTCTGTGATTTTCTTTGCATTTGTAAGCAAAGCATTGGAGGCCTCGCTTTGCCAAGTCTACACACATATTTCTACATCATTGCGTGTGGTATGTTTTAGTTGAATCCTGTAGAAGTCGATTTTATTTATTTAATTACTCATACATTGCAGAATGAGTTAGATTATATGAATAGGGTTATGAGATCTTTTATTTAAATGGTTAAATGCTGTAGGAGTGATTTCAATTGCAGTGCTTATTCGATATCAAACTGTTGAAGATAGTTACACATTGTGAATTGTCTTCTTGTAAAGGAAATCAATGATTGTCTGCTTTCAACAGTGAGATATTAGGCATTGTATTGTGATCTATTTTTTGAATTTAGGTTCAGTATTTTTTATCTTAGAATATTTCATGTATGAATTGATGGTTAAACTAAGAGATCGAGTGAAGTTGCTTATGAAAGGGAGGTTTTGCATTTCAAAGTTACAACATTCTAGCATTCAATAGATTTGTTTCATAAGTAAACTCAATTTCCAGTTAGGTCTAGCTCTGAGTCTCTATATTTGGGATATGCCTCTAAATCTTACAAACTCTAGATTGACATAAACTTAAGGTCCAATTTACACTAGTGGATTGGAACCCAACATACATGTGGGATGTAAGATGGTGACCCGCATATACCCATAAACATGACTTTTAAAGGGATTTTCTGGAGCACCAAAGTAATACTAAGCAAAGTTGGTATAAGGATTCTGCATATGGACACAGATAGGCTATAAAAACATGATATACCAAGCATGGAAAATCCAACTATAACAATGATTAAAAATAATACTAAGGCTAAGCCCAAATTTTATAACTCAATGGAGTAATAAGATGAAGGGCACACACCTCCTCATATTTCTTAAGAAGTAGTCTCATGTTGATCCCTCTTCTATCCATATTAATTTTGTGGAGAAAGTCCATGTTCTTGACCTTGCCATGAAAGGCCAAAGTATTGGGTTCCTAAAATAACATTGGGATAATGTATAATTCTTTGCAAATTGTGGTTGGATCTCATAGAGACTAATAAATCAACTTGACAAAGTACATCATATGTAATTTCAAGAGATAAATATTCATTAATATTCTAGTTATTCATAAACATAAAAATATTAATCATCAAGATTTGAATCGATCAATGGATTGGTCATGAGAACATCTTCTTCTTCAACTTCTTCATTTGTCACATCTAATTGTTCATGGTCTGCCTCATTTTCAAATTCTTCATCACTCACATCTACCTTCTCTCGATCTGTATCAAATTTAATGTCTTCTTCAACTTCATGGTTTGACAAAGCTACCTTATCATCTACATAATATTTTGAGCTTCTTCATTATCAAATTTTTCTAGTGCAATAATGCCTTCCTCTTGGTTCATACCTAACTACTTATGACCAAACCACTTTTATTGGTACTTGTGAATAGAAATATTTCTCACACAAACTTGGAAGGACATAAGGATCCATTGAAATATGGTGCATAGTGTTAGTTTTTCAACATTAAGCTAGCAATATTAGGATCTTTAACTGAGAGAATAACAGGTACAACAATCAAACACAAGAGGCAATGAACACAATGTTTTTTCTCGGGGAAACCATAAATGGAGAAAACTTGACAACAATAACCTTCTTCTTATCTAGCCCCAGTGTCTTCTCCTTCCTCAACTTTGCACTACACTTGAGTGTGTATGAGATGTGTGCTAAATAGAGAAGTCACCTCTCTATTTATATTTCTTCCCAGGATGACTAAAACCCTACTAGGGCCGAATTCACTAGGCACATCTAATATAGTTCCCCAGAACTACGGGGACTTTAACCCTTCGACAATAGAAGGGTTACCCACAATGACTTGACATGACTTGTTTACATTATAGATCCTCCCGATCGAAACATTGGGGCATGACATCATGACTCAATTACGTAATAGACACATCTCAGAATAAATATTAGGTTACAAGACATAAGATACATAGATGAATACATTCTGAAGTTACAAATACATCAACACATAGGTTGTGCCATCTGGCTCCATGCTCCCTAAAAAGGTTGGTTCATATAAGGATGATTATGGTAAATTCTGTGGCCTTGACCAGTCGGATAATAACCACCTCATGCATGACCCATAAAAGGTTGCACAAGAATGTGATAGTTTGGTATATCTTGAGGATGAGGCACCATATAACCATATTTATAGGATTAATAAGAAGGTTGACCCCCAAACATATAAGGAGGTATGTAACCTCCCAATGCAAAAAAACTAGCTGACGAGGGAGAAACATGGTTAGATGGAGCACCACGTATCGAAATATTATGCAGGATATGAGGAGGAAATCACATAATTAAATAATTTTTAAGGAACACGTGTGGTGGACAATGGGGCATTAGATGGAATGTAAGACGTGAACCCAAAATTCACATGTCTATGGTCACATCCTTAAGAGTGAATACCAATGTTAAAATCCTTCCATAAATGGAGCAGAAGGTGCAACATGACCACTCCCAAATCTATCTGTGAGGAAAGGGACTGCAATGCCCCCGATCCCAACACCAGGATTCATACCAGGTGTTATAGCGGATTTCACCACACTAGGTGAATCACACATTGTATGGCCTTCCCTTGTCCCGCTGCAGACTCATTAGCCCCTATGGACCACTTCATATCTTTTGATGTTACCTTGATCATCCCTAAAAACATTAGAATATTGATATACGCGGATTTTTCCCCGATAACCGCATACATACGCGGGTATTCCCTCTATAGTCGCGTACATCAGGATGTGTGCATAGTCCAAAACATTTTGGAGTTTTCCTTGACTTGGATCCGACTCATATGACTCCTGGCCTTCCATATTCCTTGAGATCGCATAGATTCGACCTTTCAATATCCCTTTGAAAAGCTATATAAGGAACCCCTTGGTACATTGAAAGAATAAGAGAGAATTGAGAGCATCGAAACTATAGTCCATTGTTGCCAGAACTTTATGCTTGAGTCTGCATCCCTTTGTCCCTTGGAGCACTATTGTGTTCTTCCCAAGCTTTCCTTTTGCTAGTAAGTTTGCTATTGAAGTGATGGAGGATTCAGGTGGTGGAGGCCCAAGTGGGGGATTCAGTTTCTCTAGTTC
>LPNX011091240.1:222837-298972 GCA_001517045.1 Pseudotsuga menziesii | reverse complement strand
TTAGATTGTTTATTTCTATTTCATATTGGGAAAGATTGATTTCTGGAGTCTAGCTGTCTGTTGTGGTACCCCAAGCCATAGGAATTTCTCTCCGTAACACCAGGATCGAAGAGAAATGATGAGATAGTACTACTAAGGTCTGTCATTCAAAAATTAAAAGGACCTATGCTAGAGAGAATGTGATGATTCTCACTACTCGACCTTCCCGAGGAAGACCTCTGATGGGCAGCTATAAAATATGAAAACTGGGGTCATTTATTATATGAAGTACCATCCCTGCGAGGGTCGGTGCTAATCAGAGTCTTGGGTATCTAGACAATATCATTCCACATTCCATAGGATGGATAAGGAGGGAACTCCGGGTTCTCAGATGTAGTACTCATGGTGAGAACAATGTGTGAGTCAAAGTGTGTAAACATTTTCCCACTAGTACAAGTGATCAATTTTGCCACGGCAAAACGTGGCAATATCCATGGAAAAGCGTGGATATTGCCATGTATAAGTGGTTTTTTTTCCGTGGAAACAATTTCGTCGCAATAGAGACGACCCCTAATTTGCGTCGCAACAGCGACAACATTTTATATTTCGTTAGATGTCTAAGCCGTCGCTATATCCATGCCTGGCCGTCTCTGTATCCACGCCTTGTCGTTGCTGTATCCACGTTCTGTATAAGGTTTTTTTAAAAATGAAAATCCAAGACGTCGCTCTAGCCATGCCTTACCGTCGCTATATCCATGCCTTTTCGTTGCTGTATCCACGCTCTGTATAAGATTTTTTTTTAAATGCAAATCTAAGACATCGCTATAGGCATGCCTGACCGTCGCTATATCCACGGTTAATGAAATTTAAAAAAAAAAATACTTGCAGTCGTCGCTTAAGCGACGGTTTTTGATATTTAAAAAAAAAAATTACCTGTATTACCTGTATTTAGGAACTATTTTTCATGAATGTATAGAAGAGCACCTGATATTTGTTTAGGGGTGCAGCATGTGCCAGGACTTGTGGAAGCAAAAGTGGAGAACATGAATGAGGTTTGGGAGGTGTTGCAAACTGGAAGTGCTGCTAGAGTTGTTGGGTCCATGAATGCAAATGAACTTAGTAGTCGTTCACACTGGTTTGTATACACGCATCAAGCTTTATTCAGCAAATATATAAGCTTCATTTTTCTAGATAACCTGATTTATTTTTGTTGGAATGATAGTTCTGACATTAGATGCATTGCACTTAGAGTATTGATATCAGAGCTTTCTAATGCTTTTTGTGTCAACTTGTTGCAGTATACTTAGCATGATGGTAACAACAAAGAGCTTAATCAACGGTAACTTCACAATGAGTAAGATGTGGCTGGTTGATCTTGCAGGAAGTGAGAGAATATCAAAAACTGATGTCCATGGGGAGCATCTAAAAGAAGCGCAGTATATCAATAAGTCCCTTTCTACACTTGGTGATGTCATAGCTGCCCTGACAATGAAAAGTAGTCATATACCATACAGGTTTGTTGTTCTGATAAAAAATAAAGAGCAAGAGAGTTTTGCAATACTGTTTTCCAGTTCTCTCTTCTGCACTCTATGATTTGTTTTGTTGGCTTTTTTTTGTCAAGATAGAACTGATAGTAATGGTTTGGTGACAATAGGAACTCTAAGATTACGCATTTGCTGCAAGATTCACTGGGTAATTGTCTTTAACCTTACCAATTATACTATTAATTTGTTTCTTTGATTGTACAATGTCGACTATGGAGTGCTGGCTTCCCTTGCTTTGTTGACTTCTTTGATTTTGACCAGAATGGTGAAAATCAAGTTAAAACTTTTAACTGTATCTAGCTCAATTCAGTTTCCTCTGACACCAATATGATGCGTATTGATTTTGACTAAGTATAAATAGGCTTAAATGTTAAGGTTAGTATTTACATAAATAATAAATGTATTTTTTAACAAATATTGGTTTTACCCTAAACTTAATTATACTACAAATTTTATTAGTTTAGTGCTGATTGAAATAACTATCTTAGAGATATTTAAATCAAGATTTGAATGAATTTTAATTTAAATATAAACATGTCATTTTTAAGATAGATTTGTGTTAGAAGACCATTTATTTGCTAGAAGAGAGCCAAAATCTCATACTCATATAGAATGAGAAATGGATCTAATCGAGTTGGCATAATAGCAAGGAATATAGTTATGGTTCTCCAGAATATTTTGAAGAGGGGATTGTCTGCAAAGACATATTTGAAGGTTTTTCAAGTGATTGAGATGCAAAATAAAAGAATTATAAGGTAGGATCTATGATAGTTATGATCATGACATTAGATACACATTATATCAACAACAAAAACCATGGACATTGAGATTCATATAAAAAATCAATGGTCGAATAACCCAGACAAACCAAGTATATAACCAGCGGTGATATAGGGTTTATGTTTCTAGGGATGAGCTTCTCTTGGTTTCGAGAATAGTTCATTCTATACTAAACAGGGGCAACCACATGAAGGTGGAAGCTCTAATTATGCCCCCTCCCCACCCCCTCACATCACTCTCAATCCCCCCATACCCAAATTGAAATAATAAAGAAAGTCTAAAATATTATATTATACAAAATAAAAACATATAAAGATCATCATATAAAACATATACCTCTATATATCATTCATCTTCTTCTTCATCAAACTCAATATCTGTAGCAGGATCTGGATGTAAATAGATATTGCTGGAACGCTCATTCATATCATCATCATCATCTGTGTCATTTTCACTTATATAGTCATCGAGATCGTCACTGAGATCATCATCACTGAGTTCTTCAGCTTCTTCATCTAACACATTAATTGTAGCAACTTGCTCATTATCTTCATCATCGTGATCTTATTCCTCAGGATCATCTTCATCAATATCTAACCGATTATATCTTACTGGTCTTCCTCGTGGATCATATCTAACAACGTATGACCAACCTGCTTTACCTGGTACCTCTGAGTAAAAGACTTGCTCACATTGACTTGGAAGGACATAAGGCTCTGTACCCGGTTCAAATGCCCTTGTATTAACCATGGTAAATCCATTAGCATGCTCAATAACAGTTCTTTCAGGATCACGTTCATGCATCCGTAGCCTGTACCATTTCACCTCAAACAAAACTATTTTAAAGGAATTAAAATCACACTCAATTATGTCCTCCAAATGCCCATAGTACCTATTCTCTGTTTCTTCTGGATGTCTGTCACTTCTAGAGGAAACATTGGTGACCTTAAACACTGCGGTTATCCCACTATCTGAGGTTTTCATCTTATCATCCAATGATTTGATACGAAATTTACGACCATTACACCACATACCCTTGTGGTGTTTCAACTACAACATGGACAACAAGTGAAAAAAAATACATTGTAAATAAATATTAAACATCATACAGGGATTTGTACTAAATATATATTTCAAAATATAAAAAAAAGCAATTACATTGAAAAATGGAATTAACTAGTAAAATACGTGTATAAACAATTTACTTGCCTGTTTATCTTTTAAACCTTAGGCTAAATCTACCTCCCTTTGTGACGTAAGATCAGGATGTTGATGTCGATGACGATGCACTATTTTAATCATCTTACTGATCCCCTCCCATGACAACCTACCAAAGTATTCCTCACAATCTTCTATCCAATGCTCCATCCAATCAAGGTTGTTCGCAATGTATAAGTGTAAAGCATCCCACACTCGAGCAACTATATGAGAAAACAACAAATCAAATATATCATGAATTAGCTAGAATGAAATGCATTTAGTTATATAAATTGCAAAAGCAAATGTGTAATATATTAATTCCATAGCATTTATTAATAAATACCTTTCACAGTACGCATTCTACCTTTCCCCAATAAGACCTCCCCTTCAAATTTCTTGATGGGGTCGAGATGCCAAATGAGAGGCACATTCATATTTTCTGCTAATTTAGGTAGATATTGATTAATATACACCATGGATTGATATACCATATATCCCTTGACCATAGAACCCTCAGGACGTGCTCTTTGCCTAACAAAAGCCTTCAATGACTTCAACTGCCTCTCCACCATCCACATCGACCTTGTGCTTACTAGTCCACATAGTTCAATCTCCTCAACTTGGTGTATGAGTTAGTGTTCTTGTGCATTGAAAAATGTTGGAGGTAGATACTGTTGCATTTCACACATTAGTCGGGGAATTTCTTTCTTCCAATACCGTATATCTTCTTTATGGATTTCTTTCAATGAAAGCCACCTACAAATGATGCATTAAAATAATATCAATAATATTACATATATAAATCACATAATAAGTTACATATCAATCACAAAAGAGGTACATTTTCCATATTCCTCATTACTTACCTCATGTACTTGCCAAGAACATAGATAATTTGTTTTATGTTGTTGTCCAAGTCATCTGGGAGAGATAAAGGAAGAACATACTGTAACAAAAAACATATAATTAGTATTTATTTTCAAATAAGAGAATAAAATTAACAAAATAATGCATACAAATAAGGCTGAAATATATTAAAACCTAATTATATTTACCTTAATGAATGTGTGCCAGTCATGCGTTTTAACCCCACCAAAATCACCTTTTTCGTTAAGATATTTTGTATGTTTGACGAAAAGCCCGTGGGAAACCTGATTTTTCAAATGACCTCTTTTACAGAATTGCTTTGTTTCTCCGTCAATAACCAAGGAAGTCTAATATTATGTTCATGACCATCGCCGTTGGAATTAATGATCACACTTTGCAATGCCTGATTAGACTCATGGATGTCACTACAAATCTTTCCAATTCTTTCTTTGTCAGTCCTTCCATCTAAAATACGCCATAACATTGCTGTTATGTTTTCCCCGATATGCATTGTATCAAACAAATGAATTATTTGTAGGTGCTCGTAGTATGGCAACCTACTGAATTGAATCGGGTAACTTTTCATCCCTCGTGGAAGCCCATTCGCACCTTAATGACATTAATGAAATAACAACAAAAATAATATTCAATGTAGCTACATTAATACATAACCGCGCTGAACAAAATTCACAAAAAAAACAAACATTTATATAATATATGATACATAAACCAACTGCATACCTTGACGATTTCTATTATATTCCAACTTCCATAAGTGAGGTGTCATTCTTCGTGGTTTTTTTCCATTCTCTTCTTTACCATTGAATTTTGCTTTGTCTGTAGTTCGATATGTATGGTTCTTAGGAAGAAAGTGCCTGTACTCATCAAACACTTCCTTTCGTAGACTTCTTGAACGACGATATTTTATCCCGGGACCACAAGCTAGACATGCAAATTTACCCTTTGTTTGAAGACCTACATGAAAGATGAATCAATGACGCAGTAAATTAGAGTTACAATTGAAATTAATGCATGATATATATATATAATGTTAACTCACAAAATAAAGTAATTACAATGTACCACAAAAATGTGTTAACCCTGGAGCATCGTGAATTGTCCATGCAAGTATTCCATGGAATTGGAATCGTCTTTGCCCTATTGGTCTAGAGATGTCGTACATAGTGACACCCGCCCATAACTTCAACAACTCATCGATAAGAGGCTCAATATATACGTTCATATCTTTAACTTGGTACTTACCTAATTGGTTAAACATACATATAAAATTGTTTTTAGCTATAATATGCATTATATATATAAAAAAACCATAACTATCATGTACGAAAATAAAAGGAAGCATTTTATAGTCATACTTTCAAGTAAACACATGCAAGTTAATTACATACCTGGAACAATCATTGCCAACATTGTGTGCTCTCTCTTGATCGTCATCCAAGGAGGAAGGTTATTGTTTATAACAAAAACAGGCCAGACTGAGTAGGTAGAACGAAGCTCTCCAAATGGATTGACGCCATCAGCTGCCAATGAAATTCTAACATTATGGGGGTCTTCTTTAAAAATTGGCCACTTTTCTTCAATGAACTTCAATGTAGAACCATCTACAGGCATTCGAAGAACATCGTCTAGACTTCTGTTCTTAGCATGGAAATCCATAAACTGTGCTATACTTTGACACCTGAACAACCACTGGAAACGTAGAATTATCGGAATGTAACGAAGAACTTTGCGAGGCACCATTTTTGACACTTTATCGGTTCGATATCTAATTATTTGACAATGTGGGCATTCGTTTTCCAATGCATATTGTCCATAGTATATGATATGATCATTAGGACAAGCATCAATAGCTTGATACTCCATTTCAATTTCTTTCATAATCAAATATACTTCTCGATATGTGCGTGGTAAAATATTTGACGTCGGTAATAGAAATTCACTTAACAATATACAAAATTGAAAAGAATAAGTATCTTATAAACAATATTACTCATCATTAATATGGCATCCATATTTTACAAATAAAAATAACAATAGCAATATAGGACCAAAATCAACCTTAGAGGTAATTGTGAACATGCATACATAGATAATTAACAAATTACATACCTTAGCATCTGTGTGAAACTGGTGTTTGATAAACCATTCAAAACCTTGAAGTTCACCAACAACAATATAGCAGATAGAAGATTTGTTGTTGAGCCTTCATAAAGAGGTTGCTGCGACTTCTTGATTAGAGGATCAACATCAATGTCATGATCACTATCATCATGGCCGTCGTCCTCATCCATTGAAGCAAATGTGTCATGGATCAACCTATGTATCTCATCTTCCTGATTTGTATCGGTAACGTTATATCCATCCATGTCAACGTCATTAAGAACTTGATCAGCTCCAATATTCTGATCACGAATTTGCTCACCCTGTAAAGGAGTATTTCTGCTAGAACCTGGAAAATTATAACTATCTGGAGGCTGACATTTTGGGGCCATTGTCTATATATGTACAAACAATGCAGTCAAATTAGTGTGTATAGAGCATATAAAATTATGATAAGACATTTTACTAAAAGTCATGACATGACGACCATTAGAGAGAATACATTAAATACTGAATAACCTCTTACCAAGGGACGATATTCATTGCCCCCTTCGGCGTGTCCCTTCTCCCTACAATGTATTTCAGCTGTTGTTATTAAAAGTCTTCTTCTTTGCAAACCCCTGCAATCATTGCACGGGAAATAACATTTTCCATCGCCCCTCGCCTCTAATGCCACTCTGAACCGAGCAAGCTTCCTTGCATTTTCGTTCATGGTGACAAATCCTTGTGATGACAAGAAATTGTCTTACCTACACCATACCAAATAGTAAGTTGTCAAATACATCACAAACCACTATTCCTTATGTGTCATCAATTTTATTTATGTACTCACTATCATCACATAATGACTAATATATCATGTACCTCTCCAAGAATAACATCCAATGACATGAGAATACCATGGCTAACTCAACCTCATCAATGAAGTGAATTAAAGGAAGGAAATTTAAGTCCATGAAACTTGTGGGCAGTTTCCCTTTAACCACACAAAAAATCTGAACTATATGTTGATTACACATTGTACTGATAGCCATGTGCACATCATTTGATGTAATCCAACATAAAAAAAGTAAATAATTTTGATCTGGAACATTGTAGGTTCTAATGGAAGTCATGGTTCCCACATTAGCATGAAGTAGTAAAAGTATGCATCATTTGAAAACACAAACTAACCTTGCACGTTTAAAATCCGAACTATGTAGATCTAGAAATGGATTGTTCACCAGCAGGAGACGGAAATAATAAACATCTCCAACAATCACCCGAAAACAGTGCTGCAACAATGGCAAGTGTGAAGAAAATCTCGTCAAGGTCTTCATTTTTATAGAACTCTTAGACGTCGCTATAGCGATGACAAACATTGACTTTTGCGCCCTAGGTCAAGTTGACCGTTGTAAAAATCCAACAAAATCTCAATGCCCTAGGTCAACTTGATGGTGCCGTCGCTATAGCGACGGATAGCCATGGATACAGCGACATCGAAGGCTTTAGGCATCGATACAACGATGGATAAGAGTCCCTGCGTGGATACAGCGATGGCTAGGCATGGATACATCGACGCCTCATTCCTGTTGCTTCCGATTTTACACCAAAAAGTAAGAAATGTGGAAAACCTCCGTGGAAAAATCTGCGCTTTTGTACTAGTGTCCTAGAACATCTAGTCCTCTTTAGAGAATGAGGATGAGAGTAATAAGGAGAAAGTCCCACTAAAATTTGATATGGGTGAAGCATCAGAAATCGATCAATGATGACTCCACAAAAATAATAAGATTCAACAAATTGTGTTCCCTAAATCTAGCTAGTGCACAAAGAGAACACCCCTAAGTAAAGCTAAGAAAAACGCAAACAATCCAAGATGAAGGATAAGTGAGCTCATGAATGCAGTATGTATGTCTCACCTAGGAGAGGTCTGAGACTCCCGTACACTACAAGTAGAGGTGTGTACCATTTATAGTTGCACTCAGCTTCAACACATATAGTGACTATGTTTTTCGACCCCTACCTGGCAAGGATACTCACATAATAACCTCTACAAGTACCCCTTGTGATACCTAGGTAAGGAAACTAAGGTATCCTCAATATAACCAATGCTCAGGAAGATAGTCACATGGGGGATATACCATATGGGGAGGGTAACAAATCTTGAAGCTCGAAATCACCAAAGGTACCTCAATATCCCTTAGATACAAATAATATCCTGAAATATCTCCGGCACTCAACATAAACTCATAGGGGGATATCCCTACCACTAATGTGTGCACTGCATTATGCTTAACTTCTATGTAAGAGTATTCTTTTTAGAACACCAATTATGCCAAGGATTTCACTTCTCACCTGGATAGACACCTAATTGTTTTGTTTCATAGTCTTGGAAAAATTTACTCACGACACCCTATTCCAAGACTCTATAACCTAAGCTTGTTGTTGCACCTCTATCAAATAAAAAGTGTAATCAATGCTTAGTTAAGTTTGAATTTTAATGGTTGTGATTACTCAAGGGTAATGAACGTGCAACTAGTGATATTATTACTCAACAGTGAAAAAATGTGCACACCTAAAAAACAATTCCAAGTGCAACTTATTCTTAAACATGAAAAAGGGGGTATGCCACTACATGAAATGTATGAATTTCTTCTTCAAATGTCAATGCAATCATTGCTATGTGAAATCCTAAACATTATTTCATCTAATCAAACCTAATGCAAGTACCATTTCAATGCAAATGCATAAGGCAAAAACATGCCAAAAATAAAATATTTTTGTATTTTGATGATAAATGTTATGAAAATACACTAGAAGGTCTCTATAAAATCCCAGAACCTACATCAAGTATCATACACAATCCAAGAAATACATTGAGACCAATAAATTGAATGCACTAACAATAAAATAAAAAGGAGTCAAATGACAAGAACAACTCTTAAATAATATCAAATAAAACGACCGTCTTTGGTCAACACATAAGTAGTAAACAAGCACCACATGCACCCAAGAAGACTTATCAACACTCACAACCCACCTAGACTCTCCCCAACATCAATATCTCAATCATAAATATGATTTTACGTGACTACACAGAAAACATGCGTGCATACGCGACTGTATTTACTACAACTCGCGTGTATACATGACTGATACCTCTATGACCTATGTATACCAAGAGATAGGTGGTAAAAAGACAAGATAAGACTCAGATTACTTTAAAGGACTGTTAATGCATTAACACACTCTTGGACATGACACAAAAACATAGATAATCATAGAGAAAATCAAGTTGATTATGCACCCAGACCCCAAGAAAATGGAAAGTCCCCAGTGGAGTCATGAATTCTATTACAGAGAAAAATTAATATGGATTGGGGTAGACTACACCAAACAATATGACACCATAAATCTATCCTTCCTATATGCTAAATATTTAAACAAGACTAACACTAAGGGATGAGAAGCGTACCTTATTCCGGACGTTCATATAAGATCGTTGTTGATCTTTTAATCACTCTTGTACCTACATTCCATACTCAACAACAACGAAATACATAAGCGCGATAGATATTAAGTCTTAAAATATACCCTAGAATAAATCCAATATATAATCAAACAAAATACATCCATGGATATAAATATTCATAGTGACACATATAATGGATGAGAAATGGATATTTCTATTAAATCTAAACATATATACAAATGACAAGCTCTGTTGGAACCTTGTTGAAATCGAAAAATTGATTCCTCCACCTGGGCCACCACGAGAGAAATCCTCCATATCAAGTCAAGATCACAAAGATAAATGAAATCTTGGGAAAGAGCACCAATGGTTGCTCCAAGGAGAAAGGGATGCAGAGTCAAGTATACAAGAATGGGGCACAATTCCCCTATAATATCTTTTCTCTCACAAGTTTGTGTCCTTCAATGCTTTCAAGTAGCTAAATATATATCCCCTCAATGAGAAGTGAAGGGTCGAATCAGATTGTTTCCAAGCATATGGAAGGCCAAGAGTAAATTTATTCATTACTCTATGCGGGAAAACTCCAAATATTTATTTTCTGATCATATTTCCTGATGTATGTGGGTCATAGTGGAGCAAGCTACATGTACACTTGGGATGTAAGCTGGTGACCCGTGCATACCCATAAACATGACTTTTAAAGGGATTTTATCAAGAATCAAAGTAATACTAAGCAAAGGGGGTATAATAATTCTGCATAGGGACATGGATAGGCCATAAAAACATGATAAATCAAGCATGGAAAATCCAACTATAATAACAAGCAAAAATAATACTAAGGGTAAGCCAACTTTTATAACTCAATGGAGTAATAAGAAGAAGGGAACAAACCTCCCCATCCTTCTTAAGAAGTATTCTCATGTTGATCCCTCTTCTATCCATATTAATTTTGTTGACAAAGTCCATGTTGTTGTCCAACCCATGAAAGGCCAAAATATTGGGTTCCTAAAATAACATTGGGATAATGTAGAATTCTTTGCAAATTATTGTTGGATCTCATAGAAACTGATAAATCAACTCGAAAAAGTAGATCATATGTCATTTCAAGAGATATATATTCATTAATATTCTAGTTATTCATCAAAATATAAATATTAATCCACAATATTTGATTCGATCAATGGAATTGTGATCAGAAAACCTTCTTCTTCAACTTCTTCACCGGCCACATCTAATTGTTCACGGTCTGCCTCATTTTTAAATTCTTCATCACTGAAATCTACCTTCTCTTGATTTGCAACAACTTTAATGTCCTCTTCAACTTCATGGATTGGAAAAGCTACCTTATCATCTACATAATCTTTTGAGCTTGTTCATTATCAATATTTTCTAGTGCAATAATGCCTTCCTCTTGGATCATACCTAACTACTTATGACCAACCCACTTTATTTGGTACTTGTGAATAGAAAAAATTCTCACACAAACTAGGAAGGACAAAAGGATCCCTGGACATATGGTTCATAGGTTGTGCCATCTGGTTCCATGCTCCTTGAAAATGTTGGTTCATATAAAGATTATTGTGGTAAATTCCATGGCCTTGACCAGTCAAATAATAACCATTTCTTGCATCAACCATAAAAGGTTGCATAGGAATGTGATCATTTGGTAAACCTTCAGGATGAGGCACCATAAGACCATAGTTATTGGATTAATAGGAAGGTTGACCCCCAAACATATCAGGAGGTATGTAACCTCCCAACGTAATACAAATAGCTGACGAGGGAGAAACATGGTTAGATGGAGCACGACGTACCAAAATATCCTATGGGACATGAGGAGGAAATTGCATAATTAAAGAATTTTAAGGAACAGGTGTGGTGGAAAATGGGGTAAAAGATGGAATGTAATATGTGAACCCAACGTTCACATGTTTATGGTCACCTCCATAAGGGTGAATACCAATGTCAAAACCTGATGGAGGGAGCTAAAATCCTTCCACAAATGGAGCATAAGGTGCAATATGATCACTCCCAAATCTATCTTAGAACACCAATTATACCAAGGACTTCACTTATATCCTACACAGACACCTAATTGTTTTGTTTCATAGTCTTGGAAAAATTTACTCATGACACCCTATTCCAAGAGTCTATAACCTAAGATTGTTGTTTCACCTATATCAAATAAAAAGTGTAATCAATGTTTAGTAAAGTGTTAATTTTAATGGTTGTGATTAATTAAGGGTAATGAACGTGCAACTAGTGATATTATGACTCAATAGTGAAAACAATATGCACACCTAAAAACAATTCCAAGTGCAACTTGTTAAGTATGAAAAAGCAGGTATGCCACTACATTAAATGTACAAATTTCTTCTTCAAATGTCAATTCAATCATTCCTATATGAAATATTGAACATTATTTCATCTAATCAAACCTAATGCAAGTACCATTTCAATGCAAATCCATAATGCAAAAACATGCCAGAAATAAAAATATTTTTGTATTTTAATGATAAATGTTATGAAAATGCACTAAAAAGAATCTACAAAATCCCAAACCCCGCATCAAGTATCATACAGAATCCAAGAAAGACATTGAGATGAAGAAGTCTAATGCACTAACAATAAAACAAAAAGGAGATAAATGACAAGAACAACTCTTAAAGAATATCAAAGAAAATGACCGTCTCTGGTCAACACATAAGTAATAAACAAGCACCACATGCACCCAAGAAGACTCATCAACACTCACAACCCACCCAGATTCTCCCCTACATTAAGATCTCAATCATAAAGATGGGTGTACATGACTATTCATAGAAAACCCGCGTGCATACATGACTGTATGTACTACAGCTCGCGTGTATACATGAATGTTACCTCTATGACTTGCATATACCAAGAGATAGGTGGTAAAAAAAATATAAGACTCAGATTACTTTAAAGGAATTTCAATGCGTTAACATACTTCTGAACATGACACATAAACACAGAGAATCATAGAGAAAATCAAGTACATTATGCACCTAGAACCCAACAAAAAGAAAGTCCCTAGTGGAGTCACGAACTCTGTTACAGAGAAAAAATAATATGGTTTGGGGTGGAAAACACTAGACAATATGACACTAGAAATAAATCCATTTACTATATGTTAAATATATAAATAATATTAACACTAAGGGATGAGAAGCGTACCTTATTCTGGATGTTTGCAGAAGATTCATGTTGAGATTTCAATCACACTTGTACCTACATTCCATACTCAACAACAACAAAATACAAAAGCACAATAGATATTAAGTGTTAAAATATAACCTAGCATATTCAAATCCAATATATAATCAAAGAAACTACATCCAGGGATACAAATATTCATAGTGACACATATAATGGATGAAAAATGGATTCTATTAAATGTAAACAGAGATACAAATGACAACCTCTGTCAGAACCTCGTCGAAATTGATAAACTAAGTCCTCCACCTAGACCTCCACCAGTTCAATCCTCCATATCAAGGCAAGATCACAAAGATAAAAACCAGCTTGGGAAAGAGCACCAATGGATGCTCCAATGACAAAGGGACGCAGACTCAAGTATACAACAATGGGGCACAATTCCACTATAATATCTTTTCTCTCACAAGTTCTCGTCCTTCAATGAGTTCAAGTAGCTCAATATATATCCCCTAAATGAGAACTGAAGGGTTGAATCAGAGTATTTCCAAGAATATGGAAGGCCAGGATTCAATTTATTCGTTACTTTATGCGGGAAAACTCCAAATATTTATTTTTTGAGCATATTTCCCGATGTATGCAGGTCATAGTGGAGCAAGATGCATGTACACATGGGATGTAAGCTGGTGACCCATGTATACCCATAAACATGACTTTTAAAGGGGTTTTCTAAAGAATCAAAGTAATACTAAGCAAGGGGGGTATACGTATTCTTCATAGTGACATGTATAGGCCATAAAAACATGATATACCAAGCGTGGAAAATCCAACTATAACAACAAGTAAAAATAATACTGAGGCTAAGCCAAACTTTTATAAATAAATAGAGTAATAAAAAGAAGGGCACACACCTCCCCATCCTTCTTAAGAAGTAGTCTCATGTTGATCCCTCTTCTATCCATATTAGTTTTTTTGACAAAGTCCATGTTGTTGGCCTCCCCATGAAAGGCCAAAATATTGGGTTCCTAAAATAAAATTGGGATAATGTAGAATTGTTTGCAAATTGTGGTTGGATCTCATAGAAACTGATAAATCAACTTCACAAAGTACATCATATGTCATTTCAAGAGATATATATTCATTAATATTCTATTTATTCATCAACATATAAATATTAATCATCAATATTTGAATTGATTAATGGATTGGTCATAAGAACATCTTCTTCTTCAACTTCTTCGTTTGCCACATCTAATTGTTCATGGTCTGCCTCATTTTCAAATTCTTCATCACCCACAAGGCTTCTCCCGATATGCATGAACTTTAATGTCTTCTTCAACTTCATGGTTTGACAAACCTACCTTGTCATGTACATAATCTTTTAAGCTTCTTCATTATCAAATTTTTCTAATGCAATAATGCCTTCCTCTTGGTTCATACCTAACTACTCATGACCAACCCACTTTATTTGGTACCTGTGAATAGAAAACTTTCTGACACAAACTTGGAAGGACATAAGGGTCCATTGACATATGGTTGATAGGTTGTGCCATTTGGTTCCATGCTCCCTGAAAAGGTTGGTTCATATAATGATGATTGTGGTAAAGTATGTGGCCTTGACTAGTCGGATAATAACCACCTCTTTCATGACCCATAAAAGGTTGCATATGAATGTGACAATTTGGTATACCTTTAGGATGAGGCACCATATAACCAT
This sequence comes from Pseudotsuga menziesii, assembly GCA_001517045.1. Classification (NCBI taxonomy): domain Eukaryota; kingdom Viridiplantae; phylum Streptophyta; class Pinopsida; order Pinales; family Pinaceae; genus Pseudotsuga; species Pseudotsuga menziesii. The sequence goes on along the minus strand of LPNX011091240.1, from coordinate 284,136 downwards.
AGTTATAGGATTAATAGGAAGGTTGACCCCCAAGCATATAAGTAGGCATGTAACCTCCCGATGCAATAAAAATAGCTGATGAGGGGGCAACATGGTTAGATGGAGAACCATGTACTGAAATATCATGTGGGATATGAGGAGGAAATGACATAATTAAATTATTTTAAGGAACGGGTGTGGTGGACAATGGGGCATAAGATGGAATGCAATATGTGAACCCAATGTTCACATGAGTCTATGGTCACTTCCATAAGAGTGAGTACCAATGTTAAAACCTAATGGAGGGAGCTAAAATACTTCCACAAATGGAGCGGAAGGTGCAATATGACCACTCCCAAATCGATCTACGAGGAAAGGGGCTGCAATGCCCCCGAGCCCAACACCAGGATTCATCCTAGGATCGAAGATGATTGACGACATAGTATTACTAAGGTCTCTCATTCCAAACTTAAAAGGACCTGTGCTAGAGCAAATGTGATGATTCTCACTACTTGACCTTCCCGAGGAAGACCTCCAATGGGAAGCAATAAAGTATGACAACTGGGGTCGTTAATTAAAGTAAGTACCATCCCTGCTAGGGTTATTGCTAAGCAGATTCCTCAGTATCCAAACAATATCGTTCCACATTCCATAGGACGGATAAGGAAGGAACTCTGGGTTCTCATATGTAGTACTTATGGTGAGAACAATGTGCGAGTCAGAGTGTGTAAACATGTTCCTAGAACATCTAGTCCTCTTCCGAGGAGGAGGAGGAGAGTAACAAGGAGAAACTCCCACTAAATGTCGATATTGGAGGAGGAGGAGAGTAACAAGGAGAAACTCCCACTAAATGTAGATATTGGTGAAGCCTCAGAAATCAATCCACGATGACTCCACAAAAATAACAAGACTCAACAAATTGTGATCCCGAATTCCAGCTAGTGCACAAAGAGAACACCCTTAAGTAAAGCTAATACAAATGCAAACAAGCCAAGAGGAAGGATAAGTGATCTTTTGAATGCAGCATGTATGTATCGCCTAGGAGAGGTTTGAGACTCCCATACACTACAAGTGAAGGTGTGTAACCATTTATAGTGGCACTCATCTTCAACACATATAGTGACTATGTTTTTCGACCCCTACCTAGATAGGACACTCACATAATAACCTCTGCAAGTACACCCTGTGATACCTAGGTAAGGAAACTAAGGTGGCCTCAATATAACCAATTCTCAGGCAAATAGTCATGGGAGGTATCTACCGTATGGGTAGGGTAACAGGGCCCAAATATCGAAATCACCAAAGTTACCTAAAAATCCCCCAGATATGAATAAGATCCTGGAAATATCTCCGTTACTCAACATAAAGTGGCAGGGGGCTATCCCTACCACTAATGTGTGCACTTCCTTGTGCTTAAATCCTGTGTAAGAGGATCCTCCTTAGAATACCAATTATACCAAGGATTTCACTTCTCACCTGGACATACACCTAATTGTTTTCTTTCATAGTCTTGGAAAAAATTACTCACGACATCCTATACCAAGACTCTATAACCTAAGCTTGTTGGTGCACCTCTATCAAATAAAAAGTGTAATAAATGTTTAGTTAAGTGTTAGTTTTTATGGTTTTGATTACTCAAGGGTAATTAACATGCAACTAGTGATATTATGACACAACAGTGAAAAAAATATGTACATCTAAAAAACAATTCCAAGTGCAACTTGTTCTTAAACATGAAAAAGGGGGTATGCCACTGCATGAAATGTACAAATTTCTTCTTCAAATGTCAATGCAATCATTCCTATATGAAATCATGAACATTATTTCATCTAATCCAACCTAATGAAAGTACCATTTCAATGCAAATGCATAATGCAAAAACATGCCAAAAATAAATAAAAAAATTGTATTTTGATGATAAATGTTATGAAAATGCACTAAAAAGACTCTATAGACTCCTAGACCCTACATAAAGTATCATACTCAAGCCAAGAAAGACATTGAGACCAAGAATTCTAATGCACTAACAATAAAACAAAAAGGAGATAAATGACAAGAACAACTCTTAAAGAATATCAAAGAAAATGATAGTCTCTAGTCAACACATAAGCAGTAAACAAGCACCACATGCACCCAAGAAGACTCAAGAACTCTCACAACCCAACCATATTCTCCCCAACATTAAGATCTCAATCATAAATATGGGTGTAATTGACTATTCACAGAAAACATGTGTGCATATGCAACTGTATGCACTACAGCTCGCGTGTATACATGACTCTTACCTCTATGACCTACATATACTAAGAGATAGGTGTTAAAAAGACTCATATTACTTTAAAGGACTGTCAATGCATTAACACACTCCTGAACATGACATAGAAACACAGAGAATCATAGATAAAATCTAGTAGATTATGCACCCAGACCCCAACAAAAAGGAAAGTCCCCAGTGGAGTCACGAATTCTATTACGGAGAAAAATTAATATGGCTTGGGCTAGACCACACTAGACAATATGACACCAGAAATCAATCCATTTTCTATATTCTAAATATATAAATAATACTAACACTAAGGGATGAGAAGCGTACCTTATTCTAGACGTTTGTATAAGATCCCTATTGAGATTTCAATTACACTTGTACCTACATTCCATACTCAATAGCAACGAAATACACAAGCACGATAAATATTAAGTGTTAAAATATACCCTTGCATATTCAAATCCAATATATAATCAAAGCAACTACATACATGGATACAAATATTCATAGTGACCCATATAATGGATGATAAATGGATATTTTTATTAAATGTAAACAGAGATACAAATCATAACCTCTATCAAAACCTCATCAAAATCAAGAAATTGAGTCCTCCACTTGGACCTCCACCACTTAAATCCTCCATATCAAGGAAAGCTTACAAATATAAATGCAAGATTTGGAAAGAGCACCATTGGCTGCTCTAAGGACAAAGGGATGCAGACTCAAGTATACAAGAATGGGGCACAATTCCACTATAATATCTTTTCTCTCACAAGTTCTCATCCTTCAATGCTTTCAAGTAGCTCAATATATATCCCCTCAATGAGAATTGAAGGGTCGAATCAGAGCATTTCCTAGAATATGGAAGGCCAAGAGTCAAGTTATTCATTACTTTATGTGGGAAAACTCCAAATATTTTTTTTTGGAGTATATTTCCTAATGTACGTCGGTCATAGTGGAGCAAGTTGCATGTACACGCGGATATAAGTTGGTGACCCATGTATACCCATAAATATGACTTTTAAAGGGATTTTCTGGAGCATCAAATTAATACTAAGAAAAGTGGAAAATATAACTATAACAACAAGTAAAAATAATACTAAGGCTAAGCCCAACTTTTATAACTCAATGGAGTAATAAGAAGAAAGGCACACACCTCCCCATCCTTCTTATGAAGTAGTCTCATGTTGATCCCTCTTCTATTCATATTAATTTTGTGGACAAATTCCATGTTTTTGGCCTCCCCATGAAAGGACAAAATATTGGGTTCCTAAACTAACATTGGGTTAATGTAGAATTCTTTGAAAGTTGTGGTTAGATCTCATAGAAACTGATAAATCAACTTCACAAAGTACATCATATGTCATTTCAAGAGATATATATTCATTATTATTCTATTTTTTCATCAAAATATAAATATTAATCATCAAGATTTGAATCGATCAATGGATTGGTCATAAGAACATCTTCTTCTTCAACTTCTTCATATGCTACATCTAATTGTTCATGGTCTACCTCATTTTCAAATTCTTCATCACTGACATATGCCTTCTCTCGATCTGCATCAACTTTAATTTCTTCTTCAAATTCATGGTTTTACAAAGCTACCTTATTATCTACCTAATATTTTAAGCTTCTTCATTATCAAATTTTTCCATTTCAATAATTCCTTCCTCTTGGTTCATACTCTAACTACTTATGACCAACCCAATTTATTTGGTACCTGTGAATAGAAAAAAATTTCACACAAACTTGGGAGGACATAGGGATCTATGGTTTTGAGAAACAAATAACACTAGCACACCTAATACACAAAACACAAAAAATATGTGTGATGATCACCTATCTATTCTTTGCACCATTCGCTAAATGAATTTCACTTTGCATAAGATTGATATCATTATATTGACGAAATATTCTTAATCAACTCCACCACTCCATCCGATTATAACTTTCCATAAAATTTGTTACATTGTTCTATCCATGCCTTCATCCTATTGAGATTATTTGCAATGTATAAATCTAGTGCATCTCACTCTTGAGCAGTTGTGTGACAAAAAAACAATTGAATCATTAGGTACACATAGTAAATATTAATAAATGATTGATGAATAAAAATTATAATATTAAACAGGTACAAATTAAAATAATATAATATACATTATTATATAAGTTTATATGATCTACTATTTCATTACTTTTAACTTTCATAATTCTACCATTTCCCAACAAAAATTCCCCTTCATATTTTTTCTTGAAATCAATGTCCCAAATACGAGGCACATTAATATATGGCGATACTATTTCAAGAAGATACTAACTAATATACACCATGGATTGATATTCCATATAGCTCTCAACCATAGAACTCTCAAGACATGATCTTTGTCTAGTAAAATATTTCAATGCCTTTAAATGCCTCTCCACCATCCACATTGACCTTCTATGTATAGGACACATATTTCAATATCCTCAACTCGACATATAAGGTAGTGTTATTTTGCATTGAAAAATACTGAAGGAACATGCTTTTGCAATTCATTCATTAGCTAAGGAATTTCTCTTTTCCAATACCTTATGTTGTATTTATGGATTTATTTGGATGTAAACCACTAAACATGTTGATGAAACTTAAATATCCAATAATATTGAATATAATAATACATATATGCATACTATGCAAGTAAATCACATTTAGGACAATTTTGTTGGTAACATTTCTATTATAAATTGTGAGATCTTACGTCATGTACTTTGCAAAATCATCTATAAGTTGTTTTATGTTGGTATTGAAACTATTTGGTAGAGAAAGTAGTATAAAAACAAGAAACATAGAAGGACACATACTCATTTTTTTATTCATAAATTAAATACAACTACTAAATTCTAGAAAAGAGTTGGAAGATTAATACACCAATTTACCTTGATAAATGTATGCCAATTATGAGTTTTTAACCCACCAATTTCTCCTTTCATTGTTAAGATATTATATATGTTTTAAGAAAAACTAGTTGGAAATTTATTTTTTTTGATGACATCTTTTGTAACATTGCTTTCCTTCTCTATAAAAGACCATGAAATATTGTCTACTTGTCAATCATTGGAATAATGAATCAAATTTCCCATTTTACATGATTGGACTATATAATGTCGCTACAAATTTGTTGATTTTATTGTTTCTACTACTTCCATCTAAAATTGTCCATAATGTTTATGTAACATTCTTTTCAATATGCATTCTATCAAAAAAATGTGCAAGTTGTAGGCTCTCATAGTAGGGAAACCTATTGAACTAGATGGAGCATAATTTCATTCCTCATACATGAGGCTCATTAATGTGTGGATAACCTTTACTGAATATATATGAACAAAATTAAATAGTATGCACCTCTCAAAAAATTGAATATTATAAATATTACAATATGCATAACATTATTACACGTGATTTGGAATCTAATTGCTTACCTCTTCGACAATTCCTATTAAACTTCAATTTCCATAATTGAGATGTTATTCTTCAGGTTTTTTTTGTAGTTTGTTCCTTCCCATTAAAAATATATTTCTTGGTAGTTCAATAACGATGGTTCTTTGGGAGGAAGTTCCTATACTCATCAAAAATATCCTTTGGTAAGCTTCTTGAGCATCAAGATATCAGTCTAGGAACACACCCTAGACATGCAATTTACACTTCAATTGAAGACCTACAAGATCTATAAATATGTTAATAAAAAAAAATACATTTTCAAATTTTTTAAAACATTTAGAAGCTAGTTAGAATGAGAAATATATGCATTTTGGAGTTCTTTTTCTTTAAATGTTTGTCTTAAATAAGTCATTTTTGTGCAAATTTGTAATAAAAAGGAGAAAAAATACATTTCAAACCATTTTTAAGTATTTTCAAAGATTTTATGTATACAATGATATTATTTAACATTATATTCATAAAGTGATGATTCACATAAACTCAATAAAAAGTATGCCATAGATTTGTAAATAGCATATTAAAAACATAATATTTGTTCTCAAAATAAAATCATAAATTCGAAACACTACAAAAACATCATATAAAAAATTTGTCAAATTTTACATTTTCTTCAATGACATGAAACTAATCAAGAATATCATGCAGACCAAAATCTTTATCGAAATCGAAAATTTCCAACTTGGATCTCTTTGTGGACCTCAAATTTCTCTTAATAAACTTTAAAAACAATATCATATTATTTAAAGACCATAATAAAACATAAAAAAAACAAATATAAAAATATATAATCTAAAATTAAAACCTAATGTCATAAAAAAACAAATCATAATACAAACACAAATACATAACTATAATTTAAAACATAATTCTATCAAAAAAACTAATCATAGTAAAAAATAGGTACCACACAAAACACTAAATAATACTTGAAAAATAAAATAATATTTTTAAGTTTGATTTAGAATTGGTATGTAGATGGTTTAATACATGTTTGTATATGGATTATTAGAAAGGGCTTAGAAAGGATATTCTTAGAACCCCCCACTAGGCCCCATCCAACTAGTGGCGCCACAACTTGGATGGGGCCTGAGAGGACGCGATTCTAGGAATCACCCCCTAAGCCCACTCCCCATACTCCATACAAAACCCATTTTAAACCATTAACATCCCATGTTTATTATGATAGTTTAATGTTATTATATGTAGTTTTGCTCTTAATTTTTATTATTATTATATACATTTTTAAATTGTTTTGTTATTGTGTTATTTTTATAATTTGTTTTTTAACGTTGTTTTGTTTTTTTTTATTTGTGTTATTTTTGTATTTATATTATGGTTTTTTTTCATTCCATTCAAAACCTTGATAATAGAGGTTGGGGATTGTTACATCCACAATAATAATTCTAGGGGGCCCACCCGAAGGAGCCTCGCCCTATCGACTCCAGTTTTGGGAGCCTAACCCCAAAGGACCCAAAGACTTGGATTCACTAGAAATATTAAACCTCTGACCTCAATATCAAATAGTATTTGGATTCAGACTCCAACCAACTGAGCTACCCCTAGAGGATTTATTTATGTTATGTTTTATAGTAAAATGTAAAAATTTTAAAATTTAATATTATTTTGATATTTTATTTTAATTTTTTTTGTTATTTAAGTGTTTAAATGTGTTTAATTTTTTAGTTTTATTTTTTCTCTAATTGTTATTTAATTATTTTTTCAATTTTTTTGCATTTTTATTTATTTTTATTTTAATTTTAGAAGTTTCGGTTCAACGATGTTGGTTGCTAGGGGCATAGTTTGGAACATAGCGTAATTTTAACCTCCTTTATAAAAAGGATGGTTTTGGTAGCACCATTTTTTTATTGAGGGGTTGATTTAGGATTTTGGTTTCAATTGCATCAGTTTGGGTTTCATAAAACTTATAATTTTAGCTCCAAAACAAGGTGTTACAAATAGCACCACTATTCAAATCGAAGGATGTTTTTGTTATTTTTAACATAAAAATATGAGTTTTTATGGTTAGAGTTCTCTTTTTGAGTATAAAGTTCTCATTAAGTTGTATAACTTGTTAAGGTTCTTCTTTAAAAATTGGTCATCTTTCTTCGATGTCCAAAAATGTGATACCATCTACATGCATTCGCATATCACCATATTCACTTCTATTATGCACATCATAGTCCATAAATTATGCCATGTTTTTGCACCTAAACAATCATTGGAAACTTGGAATAATGAGAATATGATGAAGATTTTTATTTGTTGCTTGATTAGTTTGATATCTACTAATTCCACATTGAGGGTAGTCCAACTTTGTTGCATGTTGTCCATATTATATTACGTGGTCACTCTGACATGCATCAATGGATTCATACTCCATTCCTAATTATTTCATAATGAGAGACAATTGTCTGTATGTGCGACGTAAATGATTTAGTGATGGTAGAAGAGTATCACCTAACAATTAAAAAAATTCAATAAAATATAATGTAATTGATAATGCTCATTAATTTTGTATCATATTCTTTACAGTATAATTAACACTTGTAAATATAGAAAGAACAGAAAATGGTATTCAATATCTATGGAGAATTATATTTCACACCTTAGGATATATGTGAGGAAAGTGTTATATAAACCAGTCAACACTTTGAATTTCACCAACAATAAAATCACAAAGATAATATTTGTCTTTGAGCCTCCATTGATGAAGCATGCAATGTGTCACTGATCAATCTATTTATCCCATCATTATGGATAACGAAAATTACATAATTTTCCTAATCCATATTATTAAATTCATCATCTCGATTATCGTCTCCATGATGATTTCCATCAACTTGTATATCAACATTTATGCTACAATTGGGCACATCTTTCTTGTTGTTTGATCAAATCCTAGGATGTTTTGCCTTTGTCAATCAAAATTAAACATGTAACAAAGAATGCAATCTAGTACGTCTTACCATTGGATGAAATTCACATCCCCCTTTCAAGTGCCCATATTACCAACAAGGTTAACTGTAGGACTTAAAATTCTTCTTTTCATTCTCTTGCAATTTTTGCAAGGGAACCAACATTTGCAATCACCAAGTTTCTCCCTTAACTTAGAAATAGTCCTCATAATTTTCTCCTTTGATATTGGCATTGTTAACTATATATTTTAATCAATGAACTTACCTAGCTCTATAGGAAATTGTTTTTATATTAATAGTTTTTTGAAGCTATGTAACATTATATTATAGATGTAGATAACATCACATAATTGTCATCAACAAGAGGGCCTATTGAGCATTTAAAATTAAAAAAAGTAATGTTACATTTATGTTGTACATATGTATTGATGTATCCTATCCAACGATCAAATATGGACATCATAAGTTCGATGTCAGTCGAGGTTAAATTCATAAATAGAAACAAATTTTTGACAAGGAGTGTGATTTATGCCTTCATTGTCGAAAAATACATTGAAGCTAATGGTAGTGATGGATATTATCCATCATGGTAATTGAACCTAATAATATTAGATCGAAAGTTAGTTGGGTTGATGGGACATGTGGCATGGTGCAAATATGATCATTGGTTAATTTTTACAACTTGTCACTTATGTAGGCTCATCATTTCCAAAAATGTAAAATGTATATGAAAACGCACGTTAGGATTGTTAAAGGAAACCCCTTTTCAACCCATGGTTGTATCCATACCTAAATAAAACATTCCTTTCAAGACCAGAAAAATACCTTCAAATTAACAACCATTAGTAAATCCTTGATAACATGGGATATTAATTACCCCTTGCATATTCCTTATAAGTGCATAACTACTGTGGACATTGATAGTATTCATTGAAGGGATAGAATTATGAGGAAATCTACAACCATAATGGATTCCTATGTTTGGAACTATGTATTTTCCTATGAGTATACTAAATGTGGGTCAAAACCCACTTTCTATTTGAAGCATAGAAGTATTACCTACTATAAAGGAGGAGCTTGTATTGAGTACATGGGTCAGTATGGAAGGAAGTTTGTTGGCATGCTTTTGGTTGAACCAGGCTCAAACTTCCTTGTTTATGAACAAATCCCAAGATATCGTCCCAACAAAGTAAAACTCCATCGAAAACACTTGTGACACAGATGAGGTCTCACCTAGGATATCTATGGGGACTTCCATAACCAGGTTTCTGTAGTTATGGAAGAGGATTTCCTTATATCAGCATTCATCATACCACTCGACAGAAACCAATTAATGGTATCATATATATATATATATATATATATATATATATATATTAAAGAATACAACATATCAATCCACTACCACACATAAACAATAAGTAATATATATAGATTCTAACACACATTGATCAACATTCCATATTATATATATCATTTAGATGCTCGACACACTTAAATAGATTCACTTATGATAGGTATTCATTCAATCATAGATGCAATTATCAAATACACAAAGACACAGAGTTAACATGGAAATCCATTTAGGAAAAACCACAAAGGCACTCTTCATCTGGCATGAGTAATATTTGAATTCCTTTAGTCTGTGCACACATCCTGTAGACTCTTATTTAGATATTCTTTACAATCAATTAATTCTTTACTTGTCTCATGCTCTCTGGTTTTGGTCTCTTCCTCTTTTTTTCTCTTCTTTCTCTATCTATGTCTATCCATACCTCTCAGGTGTCTCTTATTTTTATCATAATTGTCCACACACAACTTGGATCGACTCTTATATGCTTTCACATTTCTTGATTTAACCATCAACTAAATTTCAACTGTCAGTTGATGGGTTGTTCTACCCACCCAAAATATCCCATTACATCTAAATATAGGAACTATCGACCTAGTTTACAATCAATATTCATTCCCACAATATATTATTATTCTAACTACCTCTTACCCAAATTTTATCAAAGTCCCCGTTTCAACTTACTCTTCTCCTATTTTGTCGTAACTTTTTCCATCATGGCCTTTTCTCACCTTGCGATCATAATTTTCATCTTTCCAAACAAAATTTTGTTTATCTTTTCCAAGGGCCCATAGGACCCCAACACTCACTTGTGGTTCATCCTGAGCCACATTATTCTGAAATTTATGTTGATGCGATATTGCTCTAAAAATATTGACATATCTGCATTACGACTTCAGTTTCTTGTTGCACCTCTTCCTGGTTTTTCCGTAATTGTTCTACAAGTTCAGAAATGATATGTTTCAAACTTGCTAATTCTATCGCACCTAGTGCATGTCACACATTTTCATGAATTGGATGGATTATTCCTGTAGGATTTTTTACTTGCATTTGTAGCTGTGTGACACAGTTTGTTTGTTTTTTCTATTGTTTCCACAATCCAACTACTTTTTTTTTGTAATATTTTAATATAGACAACCTTGCTCATCTTTTCCACTGTTGGCAAATTCTTCACTTCATTCTTCAATTTATTAAAATTTTGTTCAATAGTATGAAGTTATTCTATTACCTTCTCTAGATCTGTTTCATCCATCAAGATTTCCCATGATTGAGAAACCTGTTCATATTCCTTGGCACAAAGTGCTTCGGCCTCCTGAATTTTATACGAAGTTTCCTTTATTGTGTTCCATTGAGCCTCCAATACCTCAGGGGGTGTATTGGGAGTTAAATTTTCTTCCAATTTTGTGACTTTTTTGTGGAGGTCACGAGTTAATTTTCCAAGTCAAATTTTTTTAGCTTCTAGAAACATCTCATCTATGATTCATGCATAATGAAGTCACTACAAGTAAGTGCAATGACCTGCTCTAGTCTTTTCCTATCATATTGCCAAGATTTTTTTTTCAACTCTAACTCCTTGACTTTGTTCTTCAGTGATGTGATGGAATTTTTAGAGTTTTTATGTTGGTTAAACACCTCGTTCTCTCTTGTATTCATCTCCTCTAGTGCATCTTGCTGAATAGTATGTAGTAGATACATAGGTACTCCAAAAAAAAATCAAAATTCACATGACCAATATTCTAGATCATGGCATTGTGTTCCAGTGTACCTAAGTCGAACTCCTTGGAAATGATTTGAACCTTTTTGATTGATGACATTGAAGGTACGCTTATTGGTCACTCCTGATATGGGCCATATTCTTCCTAAGACATGTTTGGATATGGTTCTGGGTTGGTCATTCCTCTTACTTCTTTTACTGTGACACAAAGAGTCTACAATAAATCTATAATAATATTAACCAATTTAGTTTGTTTTTCATCAACCTTATTGCAACTTTCATTTTACACGTATTCCAATCTATTTGATATAATATTATAGATATCATTTGTAAGACTGACAACTCCAGATGTTTTATAGGCCTTTCGCTTCTTATGACTCTTTTTTGACTTTTTAGATCTTTTTTTCTTAACAACCAGTTCTAGATCTGTCGGAGTATCACTAGACTTTGCTTTTCTTTCATATGGAGAAATTATTGGAATCTCTTCTCCTTATGGATATCCTTACTGATTTCCATTCTGATTTTTTTATTTCCCATCCTATTGCAGGTAAATTTCTGCAGAGATTTGATCATCTACGACAGGTTGTCTCCATTCTTTGGGCCAGTCCTGAAAAATTGTTTCAATCTCCTCAACAGATAGATGGAACTGTGTAACTAGCCATTGCTTTTGTGAGTCTTTTCATGGCTGTAGGAATATCTAATGATCCCTGAACAAAAATATTATAATGTTGTGAAACCATTAGACGGTCTCCTCAGTAATTCTTTCTCGTTTCCAAATATACATTAGTGCTTCGTCTTGCAAATAAAACTCAATGTTGTTATCCCTTTGTCATTGTGGATTCTCCTTGTCGAACTAGAGATTCTGCTATTGTTCTCCTCGGCATGGTACATGTACATCTACCCCTTGGCAGTCCGACGATTTTTCCTATCCGACAATTGAAATAAAAATTAAAAGCCACTAATAATTTTTTGGATTCATTTTCCAACCACACATGATTATTTGGCTTATTTGGCCTAATTTAGCACTTATCCTAAGTTTTTACTCAAATATGTGACTGCATCATCATCTGGATATCCTCCTTCAATCAAGGAGTCTAACTGAGTCTTCTCCTTCAATCAAGGAGATTAACTGAGTCCCCTCCTTTAATATAGGAGCAAATATGGGTTGACCTGCATGACATAAGCACCTCATTCAGTTAACTGTAGTTTTTTTCACCTAAATTTTAGTTAAAATGAAGTTGCAAAGGCACCTTCCTCATTATTTTTCCTATTTTTGGTTAAAAGCAGTTAATGGAAAAGATTAAAGGTGCCTCCACTACGTTTGGTGACTCAGTTCAATGCAGTTCAGTTCATCTCACCTAACTAAAGTCATATAATCTCCCTCACCTACTTGTTGGCATGAATTTTATTTCTATTTAGTTAGACTCAATCTAAACTGCCTCTGAGTCAGTTAGAGTCGTTTAATTGATGTGCCGAGTGGTGCTTTACTAACAGTTAAGACACTCTCATTTAATGAATTTGAATGACCTCTCTAGGATTTGAATTGCATGTCTTTCTATGCCATTGTATTGCATTGTATCACTACTTCTAATTAATGATAAGAAAATATACAACTGCAAGTCTTTTTGCACTATTTCATGTCATTTCTGAGTAAAATTGATCTGTGAAATCGATTGTAAGTTTTTGTCTTGGTCCTTATAATTTTATGACTCCAATTTTAAATGGTATCATATCCATGGAAGGACAATACAACTCTTCTACAGGTTTCTTGCTGGATATATGAATAAATTTGAGCAAAATTGCTCAAAATCATTCCAACACTACCCTAGAAGTGAAGAGTTTTCCACATAAGTCCTGTAAAAATAGCCTTGCTCCCTCTGGATTCTATCCAGAGAATTATATCCGAGCATGAAGCATACTCCAAAAGTGGAGGTTGTTTGAACTTATTGTGTTTTTTTATGTGATTGTAGGTATCTGAAGCACTTTATTGCATTCGCTATAGCTGCATACTAGACTCCTCTTCAACCAATATTCTCACTCCTTTCAACTATCATCAGTGGAAAGAGGATATTGAGATATCATTGCGCTCCAAAGGACTCTACAGAGTCACCATGGGAATGGAGATAGAGTCAAATGCAGTAATATAGAAGCACAGATATTGGAAAAAACTAGATGAAGAATATGGTTTCCTATGCCTCTCCATTTATAAGTATCTTCTTTTCCATCTTTCTAGATGGAAGAGTCCCAAGGAAGTGTGGGAACAACTTGCTAAATTATTTGGCAAGTAGGATGATTTGAGATACTATCAGTTGGAGAATGAAATGATCTCTCTCAATCCGAGAAACTTTGAGACCATCAATGAATTCTTCACTAATTTTAAGCACTTTATGCTCCAATTGAAGCAATGTGAAGTTGAGAAGAAATATGATCAACTCATTCTTTCTATCCTTTCTAAGCTAGGAACAGACTACTCTATTTTTGTGTCTACCTTCCATATTGTAAAGCTTACAATTCCAAATAAGAAAGTGCTGACCCTTAATGCATTCATTGAGTCCCTTGCCAATGAGCATGATAATCTTATTTAGATGGGATCCTTGAGATCCTCCAAAGATCAAGCTTTGTTTGGTGGAGGATCCAAATATTTGATGCAAAAATAAACCAAAAGAAAGAGAAGAGAAAGTTTGATCCTCCCAAGCAGAAAGAGAAAAACCAACAATTAGATGAGCCCTCGGTTTCAAGGAAAAACAAGCAATGGGGAAAAGCGAAGACAAACTGATCTTACTGTGCAAGAGGCTTTCACCCTGAAAGGTCTTGCGTGAATAGAAAAATTGATCAGATGGTCCTTCTCCTTGAGAAAAACAACATTACTCTTCCAAAAGGTGTAAGAAAGAAAGAAGATGGAGATTAGAATAATCAGCTTAAAAGGGGACATCCTCTCATGGATAATGTCTCGAAGGATAGAGATCAACTCATTGACTCTATTGCTTCGAATCATATGGTTTCATACAAGGATTCTTTCACATCACTGGATTCCTATAACCACATATCCATTCACATGGGAGATGACTCTCAAGTCTCATCAAAAGGAAAGGGTACTATCCACCTAGAACATGGAAGCTTAAAAATGTTCTATATGTGCCCTCTTTAGCTTTAAACTTGTTGTCTATATATCAAATGAAACACACGGGTTTTCCTAAAAGAGTTTTATTCATCCCCAATGATGTTGAGATATTTGAGATAGCCTTGGGAAAACTCATTGTTGTAGGGAAATCAAATCACACTGCTAAGACCTATGAGTTTTCTAGCTTTGTGCTTGATCCAAATCCATCTACCCTTCTCAATCATGGGAATGAGTTCAGATGGAAAGGGAATGAAAGGTTTGGACATCTAAACTATAAATATTTGCAACTACTACAAAAGGATTCCTTGTTTGAATGCCTTCCATAAATCAAATCCTCAAAAGGGATCTGCAAGGGATGCATAGTTGACAAGCATCCTAAGCATAAGTTTGATCATGGAAAAGAAAGAAGAGATACATGTATTTTGGGGTTGATCCATTTTGATATCAGCATTCCAATTCCAAAAACCTCCATGATTGATTCAATTTATGTTCTTACCTTCATATATTACCTTTTAATATTTACATGGGTCTACTTTCTCGAAAAGAAGACGGAAGTTCTTGAAAAATTCATAGATTTTAAAGCTTCCATTGAGAATGATACTGGGAGAAAGGTCAAATCCCTTAGACATGATAATGGAGGTGATTACATTAAATCATATATTCTGCAATTTTTTTCCAAAATTTGAATCAATATTCTACACACCTTTCCCTACACACCTCAACATAATGGTGTAGCAGAAAGGAAAACTCGTGCATTGAAGGAGATGGCAACCTATATCATAGAATCTAAGGATTAGGATGAAAATATTTTGGATAAAGCTATGAATACTGCTTGCTACATTTATAAAAGGGTCCCACATTCATCCATGAAATGAAAAACACCTTTCAAATAATGCACTGGTCACAAACTAGATGTGTCCAATTTCAGGGTTTTTGGGTCCACTGCTTTGGCTCGAATTCCACTAGATAAGAGAAAGTCTTTGAAAATATAGATTGTTGTGTGAATATTCATTGGATATGATGAGGAATAAAATGGATACAAAATATTTAATATCATAACTAAATATAAACTCATCGAGAGAATTTTCCTCTTTAAAGAACCTCTCCAAGATTTGAAACTAGTAGAGGAAGAAACTGCTGAACTTCCCTCTCTTTCTGCTAAAGATTCCGGTGATGAAAATGAAAGTGAGAGATATGATTTCTAATATTAGTGAGAATTATATATTCAGTTCTGAATCATATCTGAATGATCCCTCTCATCTAACAAAATGGGTCGAAAAGACTCTCTCTTCTGTCAAGTGAAATGTTGGAAATCCTGCTGATCCAAGGAGAACTTGGGAAGATTTTCAAAGAGCAGGTATTGCTATTTCTTGAAATGATTCTTTTATTTATAATAAGTGCTACATGATGAATGTATCTAATCCTAATTCATATTATCATGCTCAGAATAATCCTCGATGGAAAGATGCAATGGGTGAAGAGTTTAACTCTCTTCGAAAAAATGCAACTTGGGAGCTAGTTTCCCTTCCACCTAGGAGGGAACTTATTCAATGAAAATGGGTATATCAGATGAATGTTGTTGCATATGGATCAAAATATAAATATAAATCACATCTTCTATAAAAGGGCTTAATCCAATTCCAAGGAGTGGACTACACTGATATCTTTGCACCTGTAGCAAAAATGGATTCAATACGGCTAGTATTAGCCATTTCTGCATCCAAACACCTGGGGGTGCACCATATGGATGTAAAAATTTATTTTATTCATGGAAACCTACAATATTAGATCTACATGAAGCATCATGAAGGCTACAAATCATATCCACCATTGGTTTGCAAGCTGCAGAAATCCTTGTATGGCTTAAAACAAGCCCCAAGAGATTGGTACGCCAAAATGGATTCTTTTCTGCTATCACAAAACTTTGAAAGATGTAAGTCTGATACAAATGTCTAATTGTAGAAATATTAAGGTAATTTTATTATTATAGTTATATATGTTGATGATATATTAATTAAAGGAATCACTCTTGCTTTAATCATCTTTATAAAAACTGCTTTACATGAAGCTTTTGAGATGAGTGATCTAGGCCTTCTGAGGTAGTTTCTCGGGCTAGAAATAACTCAAGATTTTGATGGGATCATGGTATCAAAAAAAAAACATGCTTCATACCTGTTAATTAAGTTTAATATGGATTATTTTAAGGTATCACCTTTCCCATTACTCTCAGGAATTAGTCTTGAAGAGGGAAATTCTACTCCATACGTGGATTCTACTCTCTATCATCAGTTGATTGGAATCCTTCTATACTTGACACATTCAAGGCCTAAAGTTTGTTATTCTGTGAATGATGTATCAAGGTATATGCATCAGCATCATGGAATTCCTTGGATGGAAGCTAATAGGATTCTGCGGTGCGTGCATGATACTAGAACCTATGGAATTCACTATGCCATTGATTCCAAACTAGACTTGGTAGGATTCACAGATTCTGATTAGGAAGGAGATAGCATAGATATGAAGTTTAATTTTGGCTATGTTTTCATGTTTTTTGGTGGGCCTCTTTGCTATTTAAGAAAAAGAAGTCTTCCATTTCCCTCTCTTCAATAGAGGTAGAGTACCGGGGAGCAGTCAATGCATGCATATAGTCAATTTGGATGCAAGGTATTTGGGAAGAGTTTGACATTGGTAGCTCTTCATCTACTATAATTTTTGTGACAATAAAAGTTTTGTCAAGGTATCTAAAAATCTGGTTTAGATACAGAGAACCAAACTCATTGATATCCACATGCACTACATCAAAGAACTTGTGCATGATAGAACAATTGTTCTGTAATATTTCCCCACCGATGAGCAAATTGTGGACATTTTCCCCAAGAGCTTCACTGAGAAGAAGTTCAATTACCTCCATTCACTACCAGTGGTGAGTTCTATCATGGTGAAGACAAATTAATTATTTAGTGTTCATTTTGAGGGCAGGTTTTCTTTCCCACAAGGTTTTTTCTCTTTTCCTCACTTAGAATTTTTTAAGCATTTTAGAGTTAATTTTTTTTGTAAAGGGTGACCTATGGAATTTGTTGATGGGGCCCTATTTTTGTTTTAATCCTCCACATGATATTATCTTAAGGGTGGGTGTTGGAGTCATTTTCCAACTACGCATCATTATTTGGCTTATTTGGCCTAATTTACCACTTATCCTAAGTTTTCAACTCAAATATGTGACTGCATCATCAACTAGATCTCCTCCTTCAATTAGGGAGCCTAACTGAGTCTTATCCTTCAATCGAGGAGACTAATTGAGTCTCCTCCTTCAATCTAGGAGAAAATATGGGTTGATATGTGTTACGGAGAGAAACTTTCTATGGCTTAGGGGTACCACAACAAATAGTAAGACACCTGAAATCAATCTTCTCTAGTATGCAAGAGCAACCAAACATCTAACATTGAGGGATACAAGATCTTACCTTATTCTATATGGTTGAAGTATATCCCCATCGATCTTTTCCCAGTCATGCTTATATTGTAAATTTTCTCTCAACAACATCAAACAAGACAAGCATACTATATAATAATGTGTTAGACCTACTCTAGCATATATATTCAATCATGTATAAGAAAGTAAATACATACATGGATTCAATATTCATATTCAAAATGCACATGAATTGGACAGGAAAAGCTATTTCTATCAATAAATCAAAGATACAATAGTGACAACCTCTGTCAGCACTTCTGTCAATTGTAGAAATCGAGTCCTCCACCTGGGCCTCCACCACTTCAATCCTCCATCTCTCGATAAAAATCTCACAAAGAAAAGGAAATCTTAGGAAGAAAACTATAATCTTGGGAAGAAAACTATGTGCTCCAAGGGACAAAGGGATGTAGACTCAATCATAAGCTAAATTTAGGCAACAATGGACTATAGTTTCCTTACTCTTGAATTTCTCCTCCTTCAATGTATCCAAGGAATTCCTTATATAGAACTCCAAAGGGGTAATGGAGGGTCGGATCTGACCATTCTCAAGGAATTTGGAAGGAAAAGAGACAAGATATTTGAAATCATATGAGGAAAAATCCAAAAATATTTGTCTTTATTCACACATCCCAATGTATGTGGGTTTGAGGTCAAAATCTGCGTATACACACGAGTATTGCTTTAAAAATTGTGTATAGGTATAAACAAGTGATTTTTGGGGATGATCTTGCAACATCAAAGTATAATAGAATCCCATGGGGTCGAAAGAGTCTGCATAGGGATAGGGAAGGCCATAAATATGTGATGAACCAAGTGTGGTAAAATTATCTATAACAGATACCTCCTAGTGTGTGAGGTTAGAGGGGTAACATAATGGAAGGAATAAATTATAAAATCCATCCTAGAAGTGCAGTCATGAAGAAACAGGTGGAAGAACCATCCACTCATCAACATAGTACAATAATCAATCTATGCATGTGACTACAAATACATATAGCAGTCCCTGATACATAAGCATACAATGGCCATGAATAGGCATGATATACAAACTGTCACATTTGCTCATCGCTACGTACAATATACAATGGATCAAGATATCCATAATGGATGAAGATATACTATGGATCAAAATCTCCATAGTGGATGAATATATCTAACATACACTAGAATCACATCACGAGAGTTGACATCTCATGAATTTTGGCATGATCAAGGAGGTAGCATATATGGAATGCCACCAAGTTGGAACATATTCTATGCAAACCACTATGAGTACATGTCCTACTATGTGAATAGATGTGTCGAGGTCTAACATAGTAGTCCATCGTCTGATTACCAGTCATTGATGTATACTGTTAAAAGATGCGAGATAACCCATCAATAATGAAAATGAGAATGAAGGTAGAACGTGTCATCTAACAAGTGTGAATAGATGTATTGAGGTATAACACTTGAAAGAATCCATCGATTAGGAAACATTGATGTATTCCAAAATCTATCGAGGGAGAGAGAACCTACCACTGATAACTGTAAGTCTCAAGGCACTCAAATGAATCTAGACTCCTATTCCAGAAAAAATGATCTGAACTCGATGGAATGGAATTTCTTGGAAGGAGAGCATTAAGGAATCCCCCATCAACCAACATGAGGCACTCATCAATGTTGTATAATGAGGAAGAACTCAACGAATAAGATGTTCGCAAACCAATAATAGTACTGGGAATGGCTGACATGCAAAGTCAAGATAACTGAGGAATGGTCGACTCAGGCTTAGACTTCCTTTGAACAAGAGCATAAGGTGAATGGTGATAGAATATAGGAAGTTATGACTCAATATACAAACTAGGACATCTCTGTGACACATGAGGCATCAACAGTGGCTCCATGGGGGCTGGAAGCATAACCAATCGGTGGAGATAAACTCAGAGTAACGAGTGCAACTCCTAAATTCAAAATAATAACCCAACCATGATATGTTTGAAGGAAACACGAATCGACTGCTGCCAAAGATAACATCTTTTCTTGTCTGTATTTTTATGTCTTTTTAAATTTTTTTTTACTTTTTTAGATATTTGGAAAATATTGAAAAAGAATAAAAGTTCTTTATAGTACATATCTAGGATGAGAATAGTGTCAGTTAAATCAAACAAGCTCTAAGTAGTGGAACATGCCTATGTTCAATGCAAGGAATTATGTGCAGGATAACAACACTTAGGGGAAGGTTTCTTCCCAGTAAAAGGGTGATCAAGCTGCAAAGGATATGTAAAAGGCTCTTCTTGACTAGACATGAGACAAGCTTGGGCTAATGGCTTGTAAATATGAAGCAGGGAGCTAGTGTAAAGCTCAATAAGGCAAGAAAATATCATGAAATGCAATTACAACTTGATATATACAAGGGAGTCACAGGGGAATGGCCAACATAAAGTTCAAGAGGAGTATGAATCTCTTGGTCAAGGACATGGCAAGACTAAAAAGGGACTCCCACAGCCTAAAGGAGAAATCTTGGCATGGGTACCAAATGCAAAACGAGATCTAACTAGGGAACCCATGTATAGGAAAGCAATAACATTCGCATAATGTCACTTCTAACATCAACATGAAGGTTTCATGACACTATGGAATGGGTTCATACCTAAGGTTGAGATGAAATGGTCATAAGTCCATGCAAAATGCAAATGGATGTGAAACCCTAACCTATATGCCAATTCCGACATTATACCTGTGACAAAAACAAACAGATCAAAGACTCAGTCAAAACGTGCTCAAAATAGGCCCCTGCAACACAATATTAGTCCAAACTATCCAAAAATATAGAAAGTGGGTAAAACATTCAAAAACATTTCTATGCCACCATACATAAAAAAAAAAAAAAATTTTACATACCATTTGAAAATTTACCCAACATAGTGTTTTTGGACTGAAAACTTCAGAAGCTGATTCTGGGAGCATCCGTCCGCGAAATCACCCACCGTATGGTTCAGGTAACTCATCATGTCACACTCTTTCATTTTCATGCATTTGTTTTTAATTTTTAGGGTGGATTGTTTACTTTGGGCCACCCCAAAATAGGTGGTTTCGGCCTACATGAAAAAAGTTGCGTTTTCGCATATACGGCTTGGTATACATGGAAAAAACTACAATGCCCACGTATGTATGTAGCTATTTTGAAAACAATCATGTATAGGGACATAAATGTCAAATTCAAGGTAAAAAACTAATGGAACTTTAAAATTATTGTGAAGGATTGTCCTAGAGTGGACAAAGCATGAACATGAGGATGTTGATCAGGATGTGCGAGTAGACTTGATGGCTCAATAAGTATTGAAGGCTTGAGGGTTATACAAATTCTGTCGCCTTGGTAGCTTGATGGGAAAAAAAAGGTTACTCCAAATGCTAGTAGACTATTGGGACCCTGAATTGAAGACATTCCAGTTGGACGAGATGCCCCTCAACCTTGAGGTTGAGGATATCTATTTTATCACAGGATTGTCCCGTAGAGGGGAACTGGTTAACCTTCAAGCTTGTGGGATAGGAGGAAGTCTCATGATAGAGGAGTACATTGTTGTTTATTGCCTTCTGGATATGGAGAAGGTTGGTAGTCAAATCCCAACAAACTCGATCTAGAACCTAGGGCTGAAGGCCATACTGTTGGAACTTGGCAAGATAGCGGGTTTGGAAACTCTCCACCAGGCCTCAAGGCCATTGATGTTCTATGTAGTGGAGTTTATGCAGCCTACTATATATGATTGGAATACCTCACTTCTAAGCAACATGAATTAGCAACTCACTGAATGCACGATGTGAAGGGTGAGGAACTTTGGGTTCAACAACATCTTGACTGCTTGCTTTTTTGATCATGTATCAGGGTTAATCCCAAGAGTTGATATTACCCCACATGATGCTCAGGATTTGGCTCAACTACACTGGGCCAATGTCATGTGGAGACTAGGAGGGGGGCGAGTGGACAACCCCCACCCAACATATTTCTTTCTCTGGTGGTGCAGGAAACTCATTCCTATAAATGACTACCGTTATGAGGGGATAGAATTCCATGGAGATACGGATATTCCCATTCCACCACGATCTGCACATGGAGAGATAGGTAAGAATCCCGACTCACACTTATTTTTTTTTGAATTATTAATTTTTTGGGTTTTTTTATATACGGAATCAAAAGACATGTTTTTGGTGTGATGACATATATTAATACTTGGTCATGTATATGAATATGTGGGACCTCGACAACTATATGGCTTCCCTCATCATCGATGGAGGGGAAGAGGAGATGAGATCATGGGTGTGGATGCGAAGCATATGCTCCAAATCATTCATACAAAATTTGTTCAATTGACACATAGAATACACATGGCGCAAGTCGAGGAATTTCCTGAGGCTATGCAGCACCAATTGGTTGGAGTATCACAAGCATGGGTGCATTTATTTAGCTGGCTAGCTAGAGCCATAGCGTGCTACCATGATCAACACCCTCCTCCCCCATGGGATTAAAGGGTAGGGTGTATTTTCTTTTGTATGACTATGTAGTATATTTTGGTGGCTCAAAAGCCCCAATTTTGTATATGGAATAATGTATTATGATATCACATTTTGGACATATATTTTAATGAAAAATACTTATGATGATTATTATATTTTATTTACATGTGTACATGTGTTTGTGAATTCTTTATCTGCTGTAAAACAAATGCCAATCTAGTACATAGTTTGCATATGAATCAACAATTTGATTAAAATTTCTTGTAATATCAATGTTTTTTATTTTCTCAAATTTTCATTCTAGCAACCTTACATACAAGAACCTTCGTAACAAAGTTGGATCCCTAACATGATACAAGCCATTTATCTATGAGACCACTAATTGCGAATCAAGACATACGTCAAGAGAATGAAAATCATGTGAAATGGAATCACACAACAACTCAATCATGACACTATACTCAAAAACATTGTTCGATGAAGGCTATAAACATATGCCTCTTGAAGACAACACTTGACCTGTAGGATTATAAATCACCCAAGCAGCTGAAGCTGAGTTTTGAGTGTGGTGGCTAGCACCATTAGTGAATCTTGCATAAACCGAAGACTCTATTGACATATGCCACAAAAAATAGAAGAAAGTCAACAAAATCGATCTTCACAAGAAGACCAAAAATAAGCTATGCAAATGTACACTAATATACAACAATCAACCCTGGTTGAAAATTGTGCATAGTACTTTTAAGATAGTGCCCATTTCTAGGCTCTGCCAAGGTTGTCCCTTCATAATCGACTAACTCGTAGGAACCTTTCTTTAGTAATCACTTGAACATGTAATGACCATGCCACATAGGAATTTCCTGCCCCCAAGGGTTCCTTAGCTTGCTCCCACAAAAGAAACAAGCATTAGAGGAAATTTGGGGTCTAAAATGGGCCTTATAAGAAAACGTGCCAAAATAAGTTTTTGTGAGTTGGAATTCAAGAACCAATAGAATTTCAATAAAATAAGTCAACCATAATGGTTGAATTGACATATTTGTCATTAAAAAACACTACTTTTTTTGTTCGTATTTTCGACATATCTCGTTGTGTTTTTACTCAAATTTCGATCGATAGAGCTCATTGGATGCGGAATTTTATTCCGCATCCAACGAGTACCCACACTGCATACTTTTGATAGACCCCGCTACCCCAAAAGCAAGAAATACTTGAAAAAAATGTGATGATGACATCATCATCACGTTTTTCCAGGTATTTCTTGATTTTGGGGTAGTAGGGTCCATCAAAAGTATGCAGTGTGGGTACTCGTTGGATGTGGAATCAAATTCCACATCCAACGAGCTCTCTCGATCGAAATTTGATTAAAAACACAGGGATATATGTCGAAAATACGAACACAAAAAGTAGTTTTTTTCTTTCTTCCTCCAAAATTAATCAATATTATTTTATTATTTTAACTATTATTTTATTATTTTAAATATTATTTTATTATTTTCCTTAGGAGGCCCATTTTAGACCCCAAAATTCCTCTAATGTAAATTATCGTAGTGGACCTTAACGCAACACTTATTAATCTCAACAGCCACTAAAGCATCTAAACGTTACTCATCAAGTTTCTCCAAGTGGACCAGGTGCTCTTCCAATGCTGAAGTCTCTGGTAAAAGCTCCATGTCTATATTCAAAGGATGGATTTCACACTCAACCAATAAGATCGAATCCACCCCATGCACAAGCGAATAGGGATAAAAACTGGTGGTAGTCTTAACCGTGGTTCGATAAGCCCACAAATCAGGATATAACATGATATACCAATTGGTCTTGATTTGTGTGATGATTCATTGGAGAATGGACTTAAGTGAATTTTTCACTACTTTAACATGTCCATTCGCTTGAGGATAGTAAGAAGAGGAATGCTCTTTCTTATACCCTAGCTTCAAAGACAACTCATCCAACATTTTATTCTGAAAGTGCCTGCCATGGTCAGTGACAAGCTCCTTCGAGATACCAAACCAGGTAATAATCTGATTGAATATGAAATGCGTGGATGTCTCACCGTCAGCTTTAATAGTGGGAATAGACCATGCCCATTTCATGAAATATTCAACAACCACTATAATATGATGGTCTCCCCTAGCCAAAGCTGGGTTTCAATCCATAAAATTTACTCCCCACTTGGTGAAGGGACCGACGGTGATATTCAGATGCAAAGGGTAAGGATGCAAGCACATATTCCATGCAAACACCTGGCAAGGGTGGCATTGCTTGATCAAATTAACACAATCTTTAAATATGAAAAACCAAAAATAGGCCGCTCTCAAAATATTTTGAGCTATAGAAAGACTAGATAAATGAACACCACATGCCCCTCCATGAAAATCATTCAACACAACCTCATCCTCCCCATGAGTTAAGCACCAATGTAAAATGGAATCCACCTGATGATGATACAAAGTGTTGTCCAAAATGAGGTAATCTTCACTACCTGATGTAGTCGTTGATGCTCATCTCGTGAGAGGTAAGAAGGAACCTTCAAGGTTTTCAAATAGAAAATAATGTCCCCATACCATGAGTCTACAGTTCAAATAAGGAAAATGTGCTCATCAATGAAGGAGTCCTCATGAACCTCTCCCTCATCCAAATAGGGAAATCAAATATGAGCTCAGCAAAAATTAATGACTTCTTTGACTTTGCCGAAAGAAACTCAAGAAACAAATCTTCTAAAATCACAATCCATTTATTGTACTTTCCCCCTATCATCCTTCTGGTGAGAACAAACTGAAATGGATTAATGTACACCACAACTAAAGTTTGGCGAAGAAGGATATAATGTCTCAAACATTGGACTGCATGGATGGTAGCTAAGGCCAACTTCTCAACATGAGTATGTTAGATTTTTATCATTAAAGCTAGCATTATCTTAGGATATTTAACTAAGAGAATAACATGCACAGCAATAAACACAAGGTACAAGAGACACCAAGAATTTTCCTCAGGGAAACCATAAAGGAGAAAACCCCACAACTTCCTTAGAGATAGAATGAGCACCAATAGAAAAAGTAAAACCCGAAAACATAAAGATGATCTCCGATAGTAGTTTTCTCTTTCTCTGATCCCAACTTATTCTCTCTCACTCATGCACCCCAGTAAATATGTGAGTGTGTGATAAATAGAGAGTCTCAATCTATATTTATATTCTTTCATTCACTTAATATTTTACTCTGTTATTGAGGCTCGAGTAATCCTAACTCAGTTATGTAGGCTCGAGTAACCACAACTCGGGTACAAATGACCCGACTTACATTAACTCACCTAGGGCTGACTTCTCTAAGAGAGTCTAATAACTCTAGTGCCCCACAACTGAAGGTACTTTAACCCTTGAACAATAAGGAGGGTTACCCTCTATAACTTTACATGACTTTTTTACATTATTGAATCTCCTGATAGGAACATCAAGGCATGACATGACTCAATTACATTACAGATACTTCCTAGAATAAACATTGGGGTACAATACATAAAATATACAAGTGAATACATTTTGAAATTACAAATACATCAACACTCCCTCTTAACTAGTAAGGTATTCTCTCAAGACAATTTATTAGCAAAGGTATTCTTGTCTGTATCCACTAGATCATCATCGAGTTCTTTTCATATTCATCTTCAATTCATATTCATTACTGGATCTGGATCATCACTCAATCTATATCATCACTGGATCTGGATCATTACTCGATCTAGATCATCACTGGATCTGGATCATCACTGGATCTAGATCACCACGACTAGATCATCATCACTAGATCTGGATCATCACTACTGGATCATCATCACTAGATCTAGACCATCATTGGTTCATCATCATTGGTGCTATCTCTCGATTCTTCTCGTCATAGGAAGTTCTACAGAGCCAACCCTTTTTCATGTTGGTTGTAGTCCTAGCCTCCATGTAGGTCTTCTTTAGCGCTTATATCTAACCCTAAGTCAGAATGGCCTGCCCAACACTTACATCTGACCATGAGAGGAACACATCCAACACCATGTCAGAAAGGCACGCCCAACACTCACATTTGACCATGGGAGGAACGCATCCAAGGACCATGTCAGAAATGCCCAACACTTACATTCACTGCCATGATAGGACACACCTACTATCATCTGTGAAAATGCCTAACACTTACAATCGCCAGCATGATAGGACACACTTACTATCATATGTAAAAAGGAAAAACACTTACAATCACCGGCATGGTAGGACACACTTAATACCATCTGTGAAAAGGCATGGCACTTACAATCACCAGCATGGTATGACACACACACTACCATCTGTGAAAAGTCCCAACACTTAAAACCACCAGCATGATAGGACACACCTATTATCATTTGTGGAAATGCATAGCACTTACATCTGATCATGTGGGAGCCAATCCCATAGTCACATTAGAATGGCTCTCCACTTACATTTTATCATGTGGGAGCCAATCCCATAATCACATCAGAGTGGCTCTGTGCTTACACATTATCATGTGGGAGCCAATCCCATAGTCACATTAGAATGGCTCTACACTTACATCTGATCATGTGGGAGCCAATCCCACAATCACATCAGAATGGATCTTAGCCCTAGGCTGAGTATTCCTAGTAACTGACTAGGTGCCTCCATTCTCTCAAAGAATGGCCTTAAACACTTGTATATGATCATGTGGGAACACATCCCTCAATCACATCAGAATGGATCAGCACTTACATCTGACCATGGAAGGAACCAATCCTCTCACCATGTCAGAATGGATCACGGACTCATTACTTCCCTTTGGAGGGAACCTCGATCTGGAGATCACCAAGCTTCTCCCTAAAGTACTCAAACTTTAGTCTGGCCAATGGCTTAGTCAACACATCAGCTATCTATTCATCTGTTGCAACATACTAGAGCTTAACTACTCCTCTCTGCACCATATCCCTGATATATTGATATTTGATCTCGATATGCTTCGACTTGTCATGGAACATCAGGTTCTGAGAAAACTTCACACAACTATGGTTGTCGCAATATATACAAGTAGCATTCAACTAGAGATCAAATAAATTAGACAATAGCTTCCTCAGCCATACTGCCTCACAACTAGCCGAACAAGCCGTGACATACTCTGCTTCAGCTGTACTCAGTGCCACACAATATTTTTTCTTGCTAAACCAAGAGATCACACCTGATCCCATACTGAAGCAGCACCTGGAAGTGCTCTTCCTATCAATGGTACTGCTTGCCCAATCTAAATCAACATAACCTTCTAGTTTATTCGTTTGATTTGCCTCATACTTGAGCCCATAATAAAATGTACCCTTCAGGTACCTGAGAATATGCTTTGCAGCAATCAAGTAAACATGTCTAGGATTTGTCAGGAACTAGCTCAGTGTGTTCACAGCAAAGCAAATATCTGGTCTTGTATTCATTAGGTACATCAAGGACCCAATCATCTGACGATACATTGTAGCATCAAACGTTTTTTATGAAGCATCACTCAATAGCATTAGGTTCGATGCCATAGGTTTGGTCATTGCCTTGTAGTCCATCATCCCGAATCTCTTCAGGATCTCTACCACATACTTCCCTTGTCCCAGGAAAATTACATCTGTATTCGGCCAGACCTCCATGCCTAGAAGTAATGCATCATATCCAAGTCCTTCATATCGAACTCGAAGTAAGTCTCCTTCTTACAACTTTAATGAGTTCCTCTTTTCTATCAAGAACAATTCATCGACTTAAAAATAGGAGCATCACTGGTCTTCCACCTTCAACCTTGAGGAAAAGGTTGGAATCTGGTTTACTCTCAGTAAATCCTAGAGTCATCAGTAATATATCCATCCTATCATACCATGTTGAACCTCGGTATGTTCTGCAGTTACTCCCTATGAAGTGGAGCATCATACTCCCTCTGTATTTCGTACTCTAGGAACTGAAACATTCTGTACTGAAGTGGCAAGTAGCTTCCTCTGCTACTAATTATTTTATGTATCCATCTAGGGTCATTGGACACCAAGATCCTCTATCTTGAACCTTTTCAAAAGTTATTATTGCACCCATATGTGATCTTGTCATCGTCTTCAAGATCCTCATGTATGTATTATCCCATGGGTGTCTTCTGAGCTCATACAAGGTCTTCTTTAATTTGCACACATGAGTCTACCTATCATGTGGCTCAATTCCCACTGGATGCAAATGCCTCTTCGTAGAATATGCCTTCTTTCCATGAGAAGCCTCATGCTATGAATTCTTCCTTGTATCCCATGATGTTTTCATCTACTGCATGTTGTATCTTGTAGATCCATATGGAAGATACTACGGACTTCCATTCAGGTCTCGACACTGCATCCTAGACATCATTTTTCTTGAACTGGTACACTCCTTCCCTTTCTTCTTAGCTACTTCTTGGAAGGTTCTTCATCAATGATGTCTCTCAATAGTGTTACATAACTGCACTATGTTTGAGATCTCTTCTTTGAAAGTATCATCATATTATTCTTCATCTTGGATTATTTCTTGAACTGTCATCACTTTTTCTTCAGAACAAATCTCATCCTTATTTTCTTGTAGGTGATTGTACGTGATCTTTCCTACAAGTCAAATTCATTATTGGTATGGTTAGAAACATTTCATAAGGCATATTCATAATGGAAAATTCTTATGCATAAATATATTATCATGCAACTATTTTAGCCAATACAACATTCATACATATCTCACGAAAACTTTTCTAGATTCCTTCCATCTCTACCAAGACAACATTGAGATTGTGCACTAATCCAAAATGTCAACAAAGAGGTTTCATTCTAGATAAGTAGCAATGAAGAGTTGTATAGTACCATGAGATACTTACCCATCACATGTATATTAGTAGTATACTGTCATTAATGCAAACATTATATCATGCATAATACATCAAATGGATATAAACAAATGCATAACAAAAAAATATCATGAAATGACAATTGAATACTTATCCTTTTTTTTGTGTAGAATCCTTCTTGAGCCTTCAGCTTCATCATCTTATTCATTCGTAATAGCATCATTTCTTATCCAAATGCTAATATGGATAAGAGGTTCTTCAAGAGTTGAGTTCTTCATATTCCTCATCGCTTGAGGGATCTTCTTTGGATGGTGAGAGCTTGATCTTCAGTTGCTTCCATCTTCTTTTCTCTTATTATGAGTTGAGCTTCTTCTTACGTTCACTATTCCTAGAGTCCGGTGAAAGTAATCACTTCCTTTTGGCACACATTCCTTGAATGAATGAATCCCATGATCCTGGCAGGGCATTCAAGGTGGTTATCAGAACTTCTACATTATCCACTTCTTCTTCTACTGCTTCAAGTTGTTCTTTGATTTGAGAGACCCTTGTAAAGTATAAATGTATGGTCTCTGCATTCTGTATCTTCACATTCTTCAACTATTTTCTTAAATTCATCTTTTGATTTATGTTCTTCCCTTCAAATAGATTGGTCAAGGAATCAAAAATCTCTTTAGGTGTCTTTAGGGAAGACACTTGTGGTACAAGTTGATCCATGATTGAATTAGCAATGATATTCTTGGCCTTGACCAAGTTCTTCTTGTGTAATTCTTTTATCCTCATCTCCCTCTGGAACTGGAACCTCTCTACTTATGTAGGTGTCCAATTCATTTCCTTCAAGAAATAGTGACATCCTATACTTCCAATCTTGGAAGTTTTCAGGCTCACCAAGCTTGTCATCAAGCTGGTGTGATTAGTCATTTTTAAATGAGAACCTCAACTATAAATAGCAAAATATTAGATCTTACTGATTTGAGATGTCTGTCATGGTTCCATAGCTGGCTAATCTAGGGTTTTTCAAAGAAACCATAATTTTAAAAACTTGGAATCTTTAAGATATGATTGTATAGAAATATAGACCTCTTCAAGGTGAGCTGTCTAATGTACTCCTTTTCTAAAAACAGTGGAGGGAAGCTCCCGAAATAGGAAGCCCTAGTTTTCCAATTTCTTCTGTAGAAATGTCTGATACTGTTTCTATGGTATCTCTATAATTACTACTCTTCTATGCCTAAAAATTTGTACTCAGGTAGCCTTGGCTGTCCTTGTTCTAACACCACATATTTCATCAGAATTGGTTTCACCAATTGGGAGTTATGAGAGTTTTCCCAGATGACTTGTTTCTGGATTGTTCAGCATAGACAAGTTGTATAGAATTCCGCGTATCACTATTTCATCTTCTGGGTCTAAAAATTATACCAAAAAAACTAAAATCCATGTCCTTTCTGGAAAATCTTGATAAATTTCATTTGGACATTGGTAGGCCGAGATATAGCAATTCTCCCCAGGTGTCCTATTTAGGGATGAATCTTGGAAGAGGTTGGAACCCTAACTTGGAGGAATCATATCTCCTAGAATATAGCAAAACTGAGTCTAAAACTTGGATACAGTGTACATCAAGATTTTATATTCAAATTTTGAAAGTTTCGTCCAATGAGACTTCTACAATTATGAGATATAGCAAATTTACCAAAACTTATGAGTTTTAATATCTAGGGTTTTCCAGCCCAGGGTCAAACTAGGGTTTGAATTTCCTCGAGTTACACCAAACCAAAAATATCGACCCGGGTCTGTAAAATTTTATTTTTATGAGGAGATAAATCCTATGCGGGGCTCACTCAAAAATTCTTATTCTGTAAAAAAGCCCTAATTTCCTGCACCAAAAACTGAAAAATGCCTGGAATCAAATTCTGCTTCGACAGAAAAATGTGCCCTTTAATGGAGAGTTAACCTAGTATAATTTTGTTAATGGATTGTGGAGAGAGACCCAAAAATTAAGAATCCCTAGCTTCTACAGCTGCACAATGTCTTCTTCTCATGTTAGCTACAATACCATGTTATATTTTTATCATTCAAGCTAGCATTATCTTAGGATCTTTAACTCAGAGAATAACATGCACATCAATAAACACAAAAGACAAGAGACACCAAGAATTTTCCTTGGGGAAACCATAAAAGATAAAACCCCACAAATTCCTCAGAGACAGAATGAGCACCAATAGAAAAAGTAAAACCTGAAAACATAAAGATGGTCTTCGATAACAGTTGTCTCTTTCTTTGATCCTAGCTTATTCTCTCTCACTCATGCGCCCCAGTGAGTGAGTGTGTGTGTGATAAATAGAGAGTATCACTCTCTATTTATATTATTTTGTTCACTTAATATTTGACTCTATTATGTAGGCTCGAGTAACCCTAACTCAGTTATGTAGGCTCGAGTAACCACAACTGGGGTACTAATGACCCAAATTACATTAACTCACCTAGGGCCGACTTCTCTAAGAGAGTCTAATAACCCCAGTGCCCCACAACTGTGGGGACTTTAACCCTTGAACAATAAGGAAGGTTACCCTCTATGAATTTACATTACTTGTTTACATTATTGAATCTCCCAATAGGAACATTGAGGCATGAGATGACTCAATTACATAACAGATACTTCCCAGAATAAACATCGGGGTACAATACATAAAATATACAAGTGAATACATTCCAAAGTTACAAATACATCAACGGAGTCTAACGAAGCTCTGCATCAATAAGGTTTCGACTAAGATAATAGATGACATGATCATGAATTTGCTCATCCTCTTGAACCAAGACCATACCAATCGTCTCTTGAGACATGACCACATATCTAAAAAAATTCATGACTATAGTCGGGTGGACTAAGGATGAGGATCAATGCCAAGGCTCTCTTCAAAGCATTGATAGAATCCTAGGCTCTCCCATCCCAAATAAATGGAGTGTATTTATTCAATAAATGCATAAATCCTGTAGTCAAATTGAAAAATTTAACTAAGAGTATTCGCAAGAAGTTTTCCATTGCTTGTAAACATTGAAGATGTTGAATATTACATGGGGGAGACAATTGAAGTATTGCATCAACCTTCAAAGGGTTGACCCT
This sequence comes from Pseudotsuga menziesii, assembly GCA_001517045.1. Taxonomy (NCBI): domain Eukaryota; kingdom Viridiplantae; phylum Streptophyta; class Pinopsida; order Pinales; family Pinaceae; genus Pseudotsuga; species Pseudotsuga menziesii. The sequence continues at coordinate 251,368 of LPNX011091240.1, read as the reverse complement.
AATACCCTCCTTGGAAACAATGAACCCTAGTAAGTGACCAACCTTGATGTAAAAGATGCACTTATGAGGATTTAACAAAATTTGATAATGGAGGCATCTTTCAAAAACCAAATGAAAATGATAAGGATGATGCACCCTTATATGAGAGTGAGAAGCTAACTCATCCAAATAAAATTCGATTATCTTTGTAAGTTCATGAAAGGAGAAGGTCATAGCCCATTGAAAATTTGCTCCGGCATTTTTAAGGCTGAAGGGAATCTTTCGATATGCAAACGTACCCCAAGGACAAATGAAAGCAGTATTATGGTGGTCCTTGGGTTCAATTTGTATCTGATTTATCCTAAAAATTGATCCATAAAGGAGAAATCCTCACTTCCCATACACTCACCCAAAATATGATCAATAAATGGTGTGGGGAAGTTATCCTTAAGACAGGCTTGATTCAAGTCTATAAAATTAGTGCATACATGGATCGTTCCCTACTTATTATCCACCGAAATAGGATTTGAAACCCACTCGGTTAAGGAAATGAGATAGATAAAGCCAGCATTGAGCAGCTTCTCTACCTTGTCCTTAATAGTGAGTGCTTTCCCAGGATTCATCGCACGCAAATGCTGTCGAACAAGTTTAGCATCTGGATATGTTTTAATTTCATGTTTGACAATGCGAGGGTCAATTCCCAACATTTCTTCATATGACCAAGAGAAAACATCACCAAATTCTTTTAAAATATTGGTATATTCCCTAACCTCATCGGGGGAACAATGATCCCCAATGTACACGTTTTCAATCTTGCTAGGAATGCGAGAAATGTTTGTTGGAGACATTTACCCACCATGCACACTTAATTTGGTCAATTTGGCCTAGTTAAACCACTTTCCTAATTTTATTGACTTACTTGACATCAAAGGAGCACTGTATGACATCAACATGAGCACACCCATGCCTTCCTTCAATCAAGGAGGCCAACTAATCCTTCCCCTTCATTCAGGGAGGCTAACTAGAGCACTTTGGGGGTGATCTAAGTGTCATAAATTCACTTACTTGATAAATTATGGTTACAATTAGTTAAATATTAGTGGTGAGGAACCTCCTTTCATTATATTGATTATTTCATTAATATTTAATGAACTAGAGTCAATAGGGGCACCTCCAACCACCTCTGATGGTCAGTTTGAATTTAGTTAACCTCGTCAGGGTTCATTGAATTTAGTGATGCACTACCACTTATTGGTTGGCATGTAGTGACATGTGTCTAAGCCACTTTTAGTTAGACTCAATCATTTATTGCACTCGGACTTCACTTAGGACTCAGTTGAGTCAATTGACACTTGATTAGTTAGTTAACTAGTGTGTTTACTATGGCTTACAGTCAGTCAAGGTACACCCATTCATTTCAATTCAAATGAATTCCTTGGGAATTTGAATTTTCTTGGTATTCATTGATCCAGATTGAGATCGGTGGCCACCCACCTATTCCACTGGCTCAAAACAATTGTCAATTGTGGCAATTTCCTAGTTATTTTTCTACAATTTTTTGAGTCCTAAACTTCTGGGACCATTTTGAGCCCCTAAACGACATTTTTTGGAGATACGGGTCCAAATGGTTTCCATTGTCATGTTTGTTAATTGGCCAAAAGTTGTAAATCTTAGACAAACCTTTCCAACGAGCTATTGAACGCCCAAATCGGAGATCGTATGCAAAATTTATGACCCCAGGAAGTTGACTGTTCAACTTACCACCTTGGGGCTGCAAACTTTATGACGATTCATCTTCTAGGGTTACGTTTTGGAATTTTGGGGTTCTCACCTCATTCTTCTTATAAATAGGCCCCTTTGGCCTCATTTTGTATTCATCTTAGCACGAATGAGCGTAGCAGCCACATATCTTCTTAGAGATAGCTACCACCATTCTAGCAATTGTATTATACTTTGTTCTATTTCCGCCATTTAATAGAATATGTATTTACTGTATCTTTGTTATCTTTGAAAAATGTCTATGATTATGATTCTGTATATGTTCTTTCATTCCATTCACGCATAAATCTGGATCAGTGGTATGAGAGCAATCTGCTCTTTGATTGTTTCTCAGTGCATGTCCCCGACGAGGTCCGAGTACAGAGAGTTTGGTCTCCAACTAGTTTCACTTGATCATTCTTGTCATCCCAAATGACCTCCCATGGTGGAAGAAAAGAGAGACGGCGAAGTAGGAGATGCTATCAAGTCGCTGCTCGAGGAAGCCCTCGACCGAGAAAGGAATGAGATGATGGATAGTTTCACCCAAATCCTTTGGCGAATGTTGGCAACGGTAAGTGCATCTTCAACAAGCAGCCGGTTCGGGGATGCAACTCCCTTCAAGGTACAAGTTAACTTAGATATTCCTTTATTTGAAGGCAATATTGATGCAAATGACCTGGATAATTGGTTGAATTTTCTAGAAGGGTATTTCTCTATCCACAATTTTTTCGACAGAGAAGAGATCACCTTTGCACTCCTTAAGGAATTCCCCCATGTCCAAAATTGGTGGGGTACTTATTGTGAGCAAAACTCATCTGATGAGTCTGGAATGTTTGAAACAAATCCCACTTGGGCCTCTTTCATAGATTTCATCATGGAACAGTATTAACCTATGGGAAACTATGATGACCAGTACACAAAATGGACCATTCTACGTCAAGAAAGGGACCAGACGGTGTCGGAGTACACCAACAAATTTCATACCTTGCGAACAAAGCTGAGTATCAAAGACTCCGAGCAGCACCTAATCCTGAAATATCACAGTGGTATACATCGATACATCCGAACTGAGATGGACTTCCTCGACATCTCTTCACTTGCATCCGCCTATTGGTATGCTCTAAAAATCGAGGAGAAATTTCAACAAAAGAACAAGCGAGACTCTGGACCTACACATCCACTGTAGAAGTAAGGCAAGGGAAACCCTGGCTCGTAGAACACAACAAAAGAAAACAACAACCAGTCCCTGCCACAAGAAAAGAAGGGAGATCGAAAAACAAAGAAGGAAACTGGTAAGTGGTGCGAATTTCATAAAAGCCCTTGGCACAACACTGATGAATGTCGCTCAAATCAGTCATTAGTGGCCGAGATCAAATCTTCAGAACCAGATCCTAATTCTGATTCTGAACCCAATGCCACAGCCGCACACAATGGGAGGTAGATCATTGATGCAGACCCCACTACCACTGTTGCTACCACACAAATTCAACTAGAGGATCCTAAAGAGTCAAAGGCATAGGAGCGCCTATTCCACTCACAAATGTGGGTGAAGGGAATGCCTCTACATTTTATTGTTGACAATGGCAGCCAAAAGAACCTAATCTCAGCGAAAGTCGTCAAGAGATTGGGGCTTCCGACAACACCACACCCGCAACCTTACAGCATCAATTGGCTAAGCCAAGGATGAGGTATTCGCATTACTCAGCAATGCCTCCTACCATATGGCATCAAGCCTTTCCAAGATGAGGTACTGTGTGATGTGTCCCCACTTGAAGTCTGTGATGTTCTTTTAGGACAACCATATATGTGGAAGCATCATGCTGTATATGAGTCACAGCCTTGCAGTGTCATTGTTACTTTGGGAGGAAAACTCTATCGAATACCAGATACTGTTGCACCTAACAAAGTCTCGCAAGGTAGGAAGATAAGCTCCCACATCATAAAATTATTCCTCTTCACAATTGCGTCTGAAGGAGAACATAAGATCACAGACACCTCCACACCCTCTGCACAGGGTGTCTCTACTCATCAGACACAAGAAGAAGACAGAGCCATTGTTTCCTCATCTATCTGAGTACCTCTACAATGCAAATCCATGCATTCAAGGTGCTCATCCAGAAACAAATCATCCATATAACAATTACAGCCTTTTCAGGATGTCAAAGAAAGGAAGCCTCTTCACTTCAGCAAATGTTGAACCAGGAGATCAACTCAACACACAGTTCGAGATATGATATGGGATTTGACGCAATGGAGACCATTGCTTCCTAAGGAGGGAAGATTGATCCAGATGGAGATCGGTGGCCACCCACCTATTCCACTGGCTCAAAACAATTGTCCATTGTGGCAGTTTCCTAGTTATTTTTCTACAATTTTTCGACTCCTAAACTTCCGGGACCATTTTGAGGCCCTAAAGGACGTTTTTTGGAGATTCAGGGACAAATGGTTGCTGTCAACATGCACGTGACTAACCAAAAGTTTTAAATCTTAGACAAACCTTTCCAACGAGCTATCGAACGCCCAAATCGAAGATCGTATGCAAAAGTTATGACCCCGGGAAGTTGACTGTTCAACTTACCACCTTGGGGCCGCAAACTTTATGACGGTTCATCTTCTAGGGTTACGTTTTGGAATTTTGGGGTTCTCACCTAATTCTTATTATAAATAGGCCCCTTTGGCCTCATTTTGTATTCATATTGGCATGAATGAGCGTAGCAGCCACATCTCTTCTTAGAGATAGCTACCACCATTCTAGCAATTATATTACATTCTGTTCTATTTCCGTCATTTAATAGAATATGTGTTTACTGTATCTTTGTCATCTTTGAAAAATGTCTATGATTATGATTCTATATATGTTCTTTCATTTTTTTCATGCATAAATCTGGACCATTCATGCATCTTGCATGATCATTATATTGTATTATTCATTATTCATTGATTATAGAGAGCTGCTACTTCCACTGCAACACCATTTTTCCAATTTTATGCTTAATTGTCTAAATTATTTGTGAGACTGTGTTTTTAGTCCCTATACCACTGTGACAAATTAATATGGTATCAGAGCTCATAGTGGGACAAAGGTCGGATCTCTCAAAAACAAGGTTTTTGACAGATATTGCATGAAAAATTGAGCAAAAGCTCAAAATTCCAACACTCCACTAGAATCCAAGGCTTACCACTTAATACCCCAAGTAAAGGAATTGTTGATCAAGCTTTCTTGATCAACTATGTCGGGTGTGATGAAATCCTAAAATGTGTAGGTTGTCCAACCTTGCAGTGCCCCTTTTGTTGTGATTTGTAGGTTTTAGCAGGTGAAAGCATTTTCTCCAGTAGTTTTAGATGGCTTATTTCGTAGAAATCTTGACTCCGTTCAATTTCCATTCATGGAAAAGAGACATGGATATCTAGCTATGTGCCAAAGGAATATATAGGGTTTCTATGGACATTGAAGAAGAGCCTACTTCTATGACAGAAAAAGCTAGATTCTTGAACAAGAAAGATGAAGCATTCGGATTCTTGTGCCTCTCTGTTTCCTGGGATCTTCTTTTCCTTCTCTCGGTATTGAAGACTCCAAATAAAATATGGGACAAATTGGAAACCCTGTATGGAAAATAGGATGATTTGTGAGCATACCATCTTGAAAACAAGTTGATGTCTCTCTATCCTTCCAATTTTGAGACCTTAAATGATTTTTTCACAAAGTTCAAACACATTGTCTTACTGTTGAAGCAATGTAAGGTGGAGAAGGAGGATGATCAGCTCATCCTCTCCATACTCTCCAAAATTGGAGACGATTATTCGGTGTCTATCTCTACATTCCATGCGGGGAAGCTCACAACCCCTGGATGGAAGGTGCCTTCACTCAATGCCTTCATTGAGTCCCTAACAAGTGAACATGATAAGCTTGTCCAAATGGGGATCATCAGATCCTCCCATGATCAAGCCCTCCACGTCTTGGGACCCAAATATATGAAGGGTAAATAAAAGTAGCAGAAGAACCCAAAAACCAAATTTGAAGCTCCTAAGTCTAAAGTTGAAAACCAGTTGCATGAAGAGTCTTTTGGCTCAAAGAAGAACAAAGGAAAAGTGCATCAAGGAAAGGAAAAATTCAAGTGTTCATACTGTAGGATAGGCTTCCACCCTAAACATGCCTACATGAAAAAGAAACTTGATGAAGCTACCTCTCACCTTGAGAGAAATCACATCAATATTCTGGAGAGATTTCGGAGGAGAGATCAACAAGATCAAGAACCACAGCATGAAAGAGGTCATGCCCTCATGGAAAGCACTTCGAAGTCCAAAGAAATATTGATAGATTTTGGAGATTTGAACCACATGATGCTTGAAATAGACTCCTTCTCATCTTTGGATACTGGAAAATCCATTCCCATACACATGGGAAATGACTCCACAATCATATCCTAAGGACAAGGTACTGTAGGTCTTAAGCATGGCTATTTTTCCAATGTTCTGTATGTACCATATCTTCCATCAAACCTCCTAAGTGTTTATCAAATGACACATACAGGAGTGCCAAATAGAGTCTCCTTCATCCTAGATGATGTAGATATCACAGAACTTGCATCCAGAAAACTTGTAGAAAACGACCTTGCAAACGATCATGCAAAAGCATATGACTTCTCCCATTTTGTGGTAGATGCAAATCCCAACGCATTGTTGACTCATGGAAATGAAGTTAGTAGATATGGCATGAGAGGTTCACCCATATAAACTTCAAATAATTTTAGCAATTACATAATAATTCTATGGTTGAAGACCTCCCTGTCATCAAAGCTACCACTGGAATTTGCAAGGGCTGTGTTGTTGGAAAGCACCCTGAGCATAAGTGTTATCAGGGGAAGGCAAGTCGAGCATCATGCATCTTGGGACTGATACATTTTGATATCATAGGTCCCATGATTATCACATCCATGAATATATCAATATACATTCTGAATTTCATTGATGACTTTTCCAGATACACATGGGGTCTTTTTTTATCAAAAAGTGGTCGAAAGTCATGGAAAAATTCATTGAATTGAAGGCCTTGATTGAAAATGAATCTGGCCAAAAGATCAAGATATTTAGATCTGATAATGGTGGGGAGTATGTTAGTAATGAATTAATACATATATCTTCCCAAATTGGTATTCATATCCAGCATTCAATACCCTACAGTCCCCAGAAGGACAGTGTAGCATAGAGGAAGAATCAGTCTCTCAAGGAGATGACCACTTGTATGTTGGAATCAAAGAAGTTGGATGTAAATTTGTGGGATGAAGCCATGCATACTAAAGCATATATTTAGAATAGAGTTACACACTCATATATGAAAGGGAAGACCCCTTTCAAAGCATACTTCAGACACAGACCGGATGTGTTGAATCTACACGTGTTTGGGTCCTCTGCATAGGACCGAATTCCACTTCATAAAAGGACGGCTTTGCAACCGCAAAGAATAGAATGTTTGTTTATTGGATATCCTAATGAATCAAAAGGTTTAAATCTGTTGTATATCAAAACAAAATATATCATCATTGAAAGGAGTGTCAAGTTCGACGAACCTCTTCAGGAAGTAGAACTAGTGAAGGAGAAAACTGTTGAATTTCCTTCCTATTCTACTGAATATTTGGATGAAGTAATTGGGGGTGATGAACCTGATTTGGATCCTATTATTTCTGATATCAGTTTATAGAAAACATCAGATGCTTAATCATAACCTAAAGTACAAAATCATCTCCCAACTTGGGCCCGACAGACACTCTCCTCCGTAGGAGATAACATTGGAAATCCGGATGATCCAAGGAGAACCCAGACCGATTTCCAAAGAGTAGGTATTGCGCCCTATTGTCATGATTATTTTATATCCAAATATTGTTATTTGATGATAATTTCAGACCCTGAGTCTTACTACCATGCTTGGAAGGATCCGATATGGCAAGTTTCCATGGATGAAGAGACAAATTCTCTTAAAAAAAACACCGCTTTGGAGCTAGCTTCTCTTCCTTCGGGGAGGAAATTGGTTCAATGAAAATGGGTGTTTTAGAATAATTTTGCTGCTTATGGAAGAAAATGCAAATATAAGGAAATTTTGGTATAAAAAAGTTTCTCCTAGGTCCAAGGTGTGGACTACCATGAGACTTTTGCACCGGTTGCAAAAGTAGACTTCATCCGCCTAGTTTTGGCAATTTCTGCATCTAAGCATTGGGAAGTGCATCATATGGATGTTAAGTCAGCCTTTATGCATGGAGATATTTATGAGGAGATATACATGAAGCATCCTAATGGATACATTTATGATCCATCTTTGGTTTTCAATCTAAATAAGTCACTATACGGGTTAAAACAAGCACCAAGAGAGTGGTATGCCAAGATGGATGCCTTCCTTCTCTTGCAAAACTTCCAAAGGTGTAAATCAGATCCAAATGTGTATATACAGAAGAATTATGGTAATTTTATTATTATTGTTTTATATGTTGATGAATTTCTGATCATAGGTAGCACATTTGCTTCTATTTCAGTCATCAAAACTGCTCTCCACAATGCATTTGAAATGAGCGATTTGGGGCTGGAAATTGAGAAACATTTTGATGCGATAATCGTCACTCAATCCAAATACATATCAGACCTATTATTAAATTTTAACATTTCTGAATGTAGGGATTCTCCATTCCCTTTTGTTTCAGGGATCAGCCTTGAAGAAGGAAAAATCACACCTCCCATGGACTGCACTATTTATCCACAACTGATAGGTAGCTTGCTCTACTTGAATCATTCTCAGACTGATATATGTTATGATGAGAATGATGTAAAAATATACATGCAGAAGCCCCATGATATTCATTGGAAGGCAGTGAATAGGATCCTCCAGTATATTCAGTGAACCAGGACCTACAACATTCACTATGCTGCAGACTCCGAGCTAGAGCTGGTTGGTTACACAAATTCTGATTGGGTGGGTGATTCTATTGATCAGAAGTATACTTATAGATATGTCTTCATATTTGGTGGTGGCCCCATTTTTTGGTCTAGCAAAACGTAGGCCACCAAAGCATTGTCTTCAGCAAAGGCCGAGTATCGAGGAGCGGTGAATGCTTACATCCAAGCTGTTTGGTTGCAAGGCATTCTTTCAAAGTTTGATCTTGGTAGTACTTTGTCCACTGTCATATTTTGTGAAAAAAAAGTGCTATTAAGATATCCATAGATCCTGTTACTAGGAAGAGGACCAAGCATGTAGAGATACACATGCACTACATCAGAGAGTTAGTGCATGACAGGACCATCATTATGCAATACTGCTCGATTGATGAGTAGATTGTAGACACCTTCACCAAGAGATTTTTAGAAAAGAAGTTCACTTACCTCCATTCACTGTTGGGGGTGAGTTCATCAGGGTGAGCAGACTACTTTCAGTGCTAAGCTTGAGGGGGAGGTTTTCCCACTGGGTTTTCCCTCTTTTCCTCTCTTAGATTTATTTTTGAGCATTGTTTTTAGTTACATTATTGTACAGGGTGACCTATGGCCTTGTTGTCAGGGCCCTAGCATTTTTATGCACTTTATGTTTCTACTCCTCTAAGTATATCTTAAGGGGGGGTGTTAAAGACATTTACCCACCATGCACACCTAATTTCGTCAATTTAGCCTAGTTAAATCACTATCCTAAGTTTTTTGACTTAATTGACACCAGAGGAGCATTGTATGACATTAGAATGAGCACACTGATGCCTACATTTAGTCAAGGAGGCCAACTAAGCCTTCTCCTTCATTCGGGGAAGCTAACTAAAGCACTCCGAGGGTGATCTTAGTGTCATAAATGCACTTAATTGATAACTGATGGTTACAATCAATTAAATATGAGTGGTGAAGGAACCTCCTTTCATTATATTGATTATTTAATTAATATTTTATGAACTAGAGTCAATAGGGATGCCTCCAACCACCTCTGATGGCCAGTTTGAATTCAATTAACCTCATCGGGGTTCATTAGAGTTATTGATTTTCTACCACTTGTTGGTTGGCATGCAATGACATGTGTCTGAGCTATTTTTAGTTAGCCTCAGTCATTTATTGCACTTTGACTTTAGTTAGGACTCAGTTGAGTCAATCGGCACTTAATCAGTTGGTGAACTAGTGTGTTTACTGTGGTGTATAGTCAATCAAGCTACACCCATTCATTTCAATTCGAATGACCCCCTTGAGAATTTGAATTGTCTTGGAATTCATGCATCTTACATGATCATTGTATTGTATTATTCATTATTCATTGATTATATAGAGCTGCTACTTCCATTGCAGCACCATTTTGCCAATTTTATGCTTAATTGTCTGAATTCTTTGTGAGACTATGTTTTTAGTCCCTAAACCACTGTGACAAATTAATAATGTTGATAGGTATAGGTGGTGACAATTTTTCCATGTTACCTTTGAAATACTTGCTAGGAGAGCTTAATGGTACCATGGTCCTACCAACCTTCTCGCTCAGAATCACCCTATAGCCATCACACTCTACGCGATAAATATTAGGGAGAAAATAATATCTATGATGCAGCTCTACCCAAGGTTGTTCTAACCTAGACATAGCCTTGAGAATAGCCTTGTTCGATGGAATAATGTCATCGAGGTAGTCATGAGAGTGAGATGACTCAACTACCCAAGTAGGCAGTGCATAAGGTTCCTCCTCCTCCATCTGTGAAGAGGAAGGACTAGAATATACAATAGGACTAAGATTAGCTAGATAAGCAACCAATTCTATAGACAACGACATGTCTGTCTCGGTAGGAATAGGATCTTAACCCGAAGAACTCGGATAAGGAAGATTCCAAGGATCCCCCATATGCGAAGTGTGAAAAGGAACCAAACTCAATGATATCAAATCCCTACCAAGACTAGAGCCGATCATAAGAATGGGCACAACACAATTAAAAGTTCCGATCAAGGATACGTGCCCATCCCAATATTCTTATTTGTTGGCTGAGAATGATCGCTAACTGGGATAGAAGCACTCAATGATTCTTTCAAAATTTAATTATAAAATATATTTGATCAACCATAACAATATTTCCATCCAAAGGAAAAAAACAACCCGAAATAAGGAGTATGCGACCGCATGCATGTTATAAATCCAGTTCCTACCCAACAAAATATTATAGTCGAGGGGTGCATCAACAACCTCAACCTTGATCACAATGGTCTTCCCTCGCAATTAGACCTCAAGGGAAGGAAGTATACCGTGTAGCTGAAAATATCTTCTTCGAAATGTAGTCAACATGGTTCCTGACTTAGAAAATGTAGGAGAAACCAAACCCTTCAGACAGGCCAAAGACATCACGGAAGATGCAGCGCCTTCATCAATCATTGTGCGCTTGATGGTGTTGTTTAGACACTCTACATGAACCAAACTAGACACATAGTAAGGAAAGCGAGGATGGATTCTGTGAGTTTAAGATTTAATCACTGAAAGAGAGCTTCCATGATCCACTCAAAGAGAAGATAAAAAGGCTTTCCTTTGCGGAGGACAAGTATGAAGAAATTCTAAAGTATACATTGCACAAGGAGTCTAGACCAAATCCTCGACAATGTAATAGTTCTGGGTGGCTCGAGCATTAGGATTGTGCTACTAACACTTTAAGAATCCTTTAGGAATGAGAGGTGAAGCTTCAGGATTATCATTAGGTTTCTCAATATGCAAAGATATATTAGGTGGAGCAGGTTCTTTCCCTAGGTCAGGTTGCGACGTACCATAATCCTTAGAACATGAAAACATTTTCAGCAGACATCATGTTGATGCAACCATGGCCACTAACAGTGTCCAATGGGTTTAGAGTCCCACCAGAAGCACTACCAGGGTTCATGGTCCTTGATTTCATATTTTGTTTTGTGGTAAAGGGTTTACTAACACATCTGGGATCTGTGTGATGAACTTCGAGGCATATTCGATTCGAGGGCACAAGTGAGTGAGGTGATCATCCCCACACAACTTGAAAGGAAATTTAACCCTAGGATTAGGTTTCTTGCCCCCCCCTCCCCCCTGTATTATTGTTGTTCATGTCATTATTATTATTTTCATTCTTATACCCACCCTTTCAATTGTTTTTACCTTTCCTTATATTCCTTCCAGGTTGTTGGTTACCTTTCTGGTTCGAGAATTGCACTGAAAGTACATTCGCAGTTTCGGTAGGATGAAATGAAGTTGTAGCTTATCATGAAATATGTTGGTTAATAGAAAACTAGATCATTTGGTTTGTAACCGAGTCTATAGGCTTAGAACTTACGGAGCCAACAATGCCATCTGCATGTGGCCCAGGTTTAAACTTAGGGTCGAAATTGGATATAGGTGCATTCGGTATGGTCTCATGCAAGAGCCTAGATTGAGCATAAATCAAATCTAACTCCTGATCTTGGAAAATAGCTTGTTCCTCATTCTACAATCCGGATGGGGAAATATCCTTCTCTATGTAAGGCAATAAAGACTTGAGGAACCACTCCAAAAGGAACTATGGTGGAATGAATGCTTTAATCAATCTCTTTCATCTATGCCACTCTTGAATGTGATTAGAGATATGGGCATCTTTGTCTTATCAAAATGTCAAAAAGTGTTCAGTACCGACATTGTAACGCACAGGTAATTGAAAGTGATTGAGAAAAGTCATAGATAATTCATTAAACATCCTATAATTCCCTTCAGGAAAGTCTATGTACCACTTTGTTGCAGGACCCATGAGGGTGCATTGAAATAGTCTTAAACAAACCGAATATTAATTCAATGAGTTCGAAGAGAACCACAGGTGGAAAGTTGTAATGTGCTCACCAGGGTATTCACTAGTCTTACCTTTGAACTTAGGAATGTCCAAAGGAAGCTTTACGGGAACGACCGTCCATGCTAGTTCATGAGATACCGAGTCATTTGTCAATATCGACAAGTCAGGTAAGTTCAATTTCACAAAGAAAGGGGGCCTAGGTTTACACATTTGATTCTAATATCATTGATAAGATTGGTTCACATATGTTTGATTGTTATAAAACCCATGGCCTTGGCAAGTGGGATAGTAACCTCCTCCCATTTGACTGATGTAGGGTTGCATATTATAGTTTGGAGTACCTTGAGGAAGGGGTGCTACAAAGCCATAGTTAGGAGGATGATAAGAGGGTTGATACTTGGACCCATAAGGTGTATACGTTTGTCCATAAGATGCTCCATAGGGTGTTCCATAAGCTGGTTCATAAGACTATCCATAAGATGGTACATTCCCGACCGACACATAATGGGGCACATAGGATTGTGACATAACGGTGTGATCAGATGCGGGACAAACATGGCTAACAGAAGAACTCCAACCCAAAAGACCATGTGAGCTAGGAGGAGGATGTGTCATCAAAAAATCATTTGAAGGAATCGATGTTGAAGACAATGGAATATGGAAAGGAATGTAATTTGTTCCCCCAATATTCACATGTCTAGGGTCAGTCCCATGAATGGGAACACTAGTACCAGGACTAGGACACATGTGTGAAGGTAATCCCACCACATGGATGGAAGGTGCAATCTAACCACTACCAGATCTCTCCACATGGAAAGGAATGGAAGTACCCCCATGCATAGCACCAAGGTCAACACTCGATCTAGAATTAGGTGCCATACCGATCTTGGGAAGGTATGGCATGCCATACCTAAATGTGCTAGTTCTAGTGGGTGCATGGTGAGTCTCACTGCTCATATTATGTGACCAATACCTGCGGCGTGCATTTATATAGTCTGGAAATTGTGATAAATATTCATGTGATGGCCCATCCACATTGTGACTAGACCCTACCAAAGTCCCATATGTGCTCAAAGGCTCAAACTCCCACATTGGGGGTGGAGACGAGGGATGCTCCAAAATATCAAAATCATGGTGACTCATGGTGAGATCTGTTTGTAAATCAAAGTGAGTATTGGTTTTCCTGGACTGCTTGGTTCTCTATCCCAAAGGAGGAGGGGATGTAGAAGGAAAAATACCTAATAAACAATGATAACAGTGTAATGCCACACCTAAATGCACAATGACTCAAAAAAATAAAAGACTCAATCTAACTACACAACCCTAAGCAATCTAGGATACACAGAGCACACTCATAAGAAAATATACAGCCAAAATACAAACAAACCAATGAAGTAGGTATGCCTCTCCTAAGAGAGGCCTGAGACTCCCATACACTACAAGCGAAGGTTCATAAACAATTATAGTGGCCCTCAGCTTCAATGCATAAAAAGAATATGTTTTCTGACCTCTACCTGGCCAGGACACCTACACTGAATAACCTCTTCAAGTACCCCTTGCAATACCTAGGTAAGGAAACTAATCTCACCCTAATATACTAAATGCTTAGGAAGACAGTTGCAGGAGAGATCGACCGTATGAGCAGAGTAGAAAATCCTGAAGCTTGAAAGCAATAATTCGTACCTCAAAAATCCCAAATACTAATACGATCCTGGAAATATCTCTGACTCTCATAGAACATGACCAAGGGCTGTCATAATCACAATTGTGAACACTGCCTTATGCTTGAATCCTGTGTAATCGGATCTTTTTGAAAAATACTAATTATACCAAGGATTTCTGTCTCTCAGCTCGACAGATACCTACTTGTTTATGTTTAGTAGTCTTGGAGAATTGACTCACAATGAACTATTCTAAGACTCTAAATCCTAATCTTGTTGGTGAACCCTATAAAATAAAAATGTGTAGTTCATTTTAATTAAGCGTTGATTTTAATAGTTTTGATTACTCAAAGGGAAGTGGTCATGCAACTGATGAAATTTTGACCTAGTAGTGAAATAAATATGCACACCTAACAAACAATACCAAGTGCAATTTTGTTGAATGAAAAATAGGGTATGCCACTACCTGAGATGCAATTTTTTCCTTCAAATGAAAATTCAATCATTCCTAAATGAACATCTGACTGTAATTTCAATAAGCAAACTTAATGCAAGTACCATGCAAGTGCAAAAATGAAAAAATGCATAAGTATGCAAAAGCAAAGTATTTTTGTATTTTTTTTAAATAAATGAGATATAAAAGAAATAACAAACTCTACAACTCTTAGACCCTGCAATCACTCACAAAGAATAGCTAAGCAAGGAACCAATATAAAAGAGACCTAATGCACTAATCCCAAAACAAAAATTGAACAAATGAATGATAAGAAGAAAACCTAAAAAATAAATCAAAAAGGGTCTCTGGTTAGAAACAAAGGCTGTATATAGACACCAACAACACCCAAGAAGTCTTAGAAATCATTAAAACTACAGAGCAACACTCAATCCTCCAAAAAAATATAAAAACAAAAGCATACGCAACTGTTTGCAGTAAACCTGTGTACACACGCAAGAATTTAGGAGAAAACCGCATGTATACGCAGTTGTGTAGAAAATACTCATGTAAAGGAAGAAAAAGAGAGAAAAATGATAAGAAAAGGTCAAATAATTCCTACAGGACACTACTAGGAAAACATACCTCCAGAACCAACACAGAAACAAAGAGAAATTCAGGTACATTGTATACCCAATCCCCAAAGAAAAAACTACTAGGAACCTCCCTAGCGAAGTCACCAATTCTGTTATGGAGAGAAACTTCCTATGGCTTGGGGGTAACAAAATAGAAAATATGACACTAGAAATCAATCTTATCCAATATGCAAGATAAACCAAACATCTAAATATCCTACCTTATTCCAGACGATTGAAGTAGATCCCCATGGAGCTTTTTCCAATCATGCTTATATTGAAAATTTCCTCTCAACAATAGCAAACAAGACAATCATGCTATATTATAATGTGTTAGACCTAATCTAGAATATATATTCAATCATGTATAAGCAAGTAAATAAATCCATGGATTCAATATTCATATTCAAAATGCACATGAATTGGACAGGAAAAAATATTTCTATTAATAAATCAAAGATACAATAGTGACAACCTCTGTCGGTGCTTCTATGAACCGAAGAAACCAAGTCCTCCACATGGGCCTCTGCCACTTCAATCCTCCATCTCTCGATAGAAATATCACAAAGAAAAGGAAAGCTTGGGAAGAACACTATGTTCTCTGAGGGACAAAGGGATGCAGACTCAAGTATAAGCTAAACTAAGGAAACAATGGACTATAGTTTCCTTACTCTTGAATTTATCCTCCTTCAATGTATCCAATGGGTTCGTTATATAGCACTCCAAAGGAGTAATAGATGTTCAAATCCAAGCGTTCTCAAGGAATTTGGAAGGCCGAGAGACAAGATATTTGGAATAATATGAGGAAAACTATAAAAATATTTGTGTTTATGCACACATCTCTATGTACACGGGTTTGAGGTCAAAATATCTGTATACAGACAAGTATTGCTTTAAAATTCACATATATGTATAAACAGGTGATTTTTTGGGATGATCTTGGAAAATCAAAGTATAATATAAGTCCATGGGGTCTAAAGAGTTTGCAGATGGACAGGGAAGGCCATAATATGTGATCAACTAGGTGTGGTAAAATCAGTTATAACAATATGCATGACATAAGCACCCCATTCAGTTAACTGGAGGTTTTTTCACCTACCTTTTAGTTAAACTAAAGTTGTAAAAACGCCTTCCTTATTATTTTACCTATTTTTGGTTAAAAGAAGTTAACTAGAGTGATTAAAGGTGTCTCCACCTGCTTTTGGTGACTCAACTCAGTGCAGTTCAGTTCATCTCACCTAACTGAAGACAGATAGGCACCCTCACCTACTTGTTTCCATGTAGTTGAGTTCTATTTAGTTAGACTCGGTCTAAACTGCCTTCAAGTCATTTAGAGTCAATTAAGTTGGAGTTAAGTGGTTAATTGATGTTTTGAGTGGTGTTTTACAGACAGTTAATACATTCTCATGTAAGGAATTCGAATGACCTATCTAGGATTCAAATTGCATGGATATTTATTCCATTGTATTGCATTGTATTACCACTACTGATTAATGATAAGAAAATATACATCTACAAGTATTTTTGCAATGTTTCATGTCATTTCTCAGTAAAATTGATATGTGAAATCTATTCTATGTTTCTTTCTTGGTCCTTAGATTGATGTGACTCCAATTTTATATAATTAAATGGATTAGCTTTTCTTATGCATCTTTGGCATCTACTAATAATTCATTCAACAAATAGGTCACCCATTTCATCTGGACATCCGCAGCACACTGCTATGATGTAGCAATTATTCCTACAGTACAATGGTTTGTTCACATCTTCCTTAGCATCTTTCTCGATCAAACTTTGGCAGTGAACCGAAGAACAATTTCATTGATATAGGAAATGTAAAAGACTCTCTTATGTATGGATAGATTATATCTCTCCATCCTATTAGTAAGGGCTATGTCCTATTCCTTTTAAGGGAAGAAGGGCATTGGGTCGACCCTTGCAAGAGGAAGTCATTTGATGGATGAAATTAGGTCAACATCCATTGAGATTTTTCTATTTAGCCATAGGAATTCTCCATGAAAACAAAAAAACAACTATTTCATGGATGTATTCACTTATGTCATGCGACTAAAATGTGGCATATGCATTAGCGATAATAATATCGCCTTGTGCAACCCTCTCACCCACTCCATTGGAACCAAGTGAAGAGGTCTATATTTAGTGTCTTGAACAATGGTCATATACCGCTTCATCTCAAGTTTAGGGAATCTCCATAGGTCATGGTCTATGAACCCCATCTTCTTAAAGTCTAGTAGAAGGTTTGTCATTAAATGGAATACTTTTGGTATGGCTATATTTACTAGCTTATATTTGGCATTTTTACAAATAGTAACTCTAGGTACCCCATCTGGTCTTAGTAGAACATAATTAGGAAAAAGGGATGCTGAACTAGATACTGTTGCTTCAGCATCATGTGGAGTTGTTTTTTTTTTAATTGTGAAAGTTCTCTGTCCAATATATAATTTTATTTTTTATGTTTCAGGTTGCTTTGGTTGTAAAACAACTTCATCTCAAATGGTTGCAAACAACCTATTAACACTCCATTTTAACAGTTGATTCGAGGGCTTAACAGAGGTTCGGTAGGGGTCCTAGCCCCTCGTATATCATGTGACCATCCTTCAATGATGAATGCGGCAAGTGTATCATGACATTGGGTGTGATCCATATTCAAGGGCTGCGATTGATCGGAGGCAGATCAACAGTTCCGGATCGCTTTGCGCAAACAAACATGCGCGGTCCAAGCTCCTTTCCCAGATCACGAAATCCATTAATGACTGGAAGCTTTTGATAGTTGAGATGTGGCTTGGGGCAGATCTGTGGCCTACAACAATTTCACAATCCATACTTGTGCAGGTAAAACCGCAATATCAAATTATGAAAAGGCGTAGAGGTCAAAGCGGATCAATGGTTGTGATAAAAGCGAGAAAAGATCAGCGGCTATGGTTCATTTCGCAGGGCAAACCAGCATGGGTGAATAGTTGAGTTCTCTATTGTGAAAAATGGAAAGGCCTATTCCGATCGATGACTGTGTGAGGGTTGGCCTCGATCCATGGCTCAAAACGTATCACGGTCCAAACTGCCCATGGCATACCAAAGAGGAAGATCGGTGGCGAGATAAGTAGAACATGGAGGGTGGATATAAAGCTTCCTTTGATCGAACTACTGAAGAAGACTCCCAAAGTGCAAATATCCCATCCTGTGTGGAAATGACAGCGGAGGGGGTGTTCACACATGTAATATGCCTCATCACAAATTGGCCGATTCCTCCGATGCCATCCAAGATATGCCTGAAGTGGGAGTCTCACCCAGTGGCATAGTTTTCCCAGTTCATAAGTGTGGCGCATGTTCATTCCAGAGTAAGCCATCCCTGTGAGGTGACTTTATGTGGACTGGCTGATGTAAATGAGTAAAGTAGCCAGCAAATCCATTGCTCACACAGGGAAAAGCCAACGCAACATGGAAGCATACTCTTTAGGGAATATGCAACGTGGATCTACTGTACTAGAGGAAGTTCATTGCCAACTCCTATAGCAGATAGTGAGACGATGTGACCTATGAAGCCGAATAACTAGAATCCCCAAAAAACAAGAGATCGCTCCGCTCGCACCTTCACACATGTTGATACCAAATATACATGATGACAGAATGTGCAGGAATGTTGACCAAACTGTGTGAAGATCAATCTCGATGCCCTATAAATACTGCCTTCATTTCAACACATCTCCAAGGCTGAGGTTCTACTTCACGAAATTTGCAGAGGACTGGTAGAGTTTGGTGATGAAGATTTGGTTCGAAAATATTGTCCATCTGGGGGTGTTGATGGTTGGTGAGTAGGTTCCACACTCACTCATCGCCTTGGTATTTGCATGCCAATGGTGACACCATCCATTGGGGCCTAGACATGATACCCATGTCTCCGATGACATGAGACCTGGACACTTACTCCCCGTAGGTGTTTTTCCAAGAACCCTTGATACCATCACACCCGCAAAAGCCTCCACAGAAAGGAACAATGATTGGTCGTTCTTTGTGTAAATATTCGTTCAAATGAGAGAGTCAAGGATCTAAAGCCTTAACATCCCTATTTGTGAAGTCCACTTTCCAAGGGTTATGGCGTTGGTGTAGCTCTTCTACACCTTATTTCCTGTGGGAGAATTCAACTCACTAGAGGTGAGGAGTATAAGAATGATGAGCCACCCCGCAGGTCTATATCAGCCAAAAGCAATGCGGCACTTCTTCCAGAGCCCACATATAACAATGTTACCCGGCGCCGAAGGAGGTGGTGGATGTGACTAGATAGGGGAAGGATTTCGAATACCTTGCTAGTGTGTGCCCATGTGGAAAGCTACATTTGAACGCAGTGGAAGAACACACCTTAAAGTATAGAATCATGCATCATACTCATTATCTATCGTGGCCACTGAATGTGTCGAATTGTTAGTCGGGCCGAATAAATCCACTAGAACCGTAATGTTTATTTCTATTTGTAAAGCATGGTGATAGCCCACTCTTTGCACTGTTAACACCAAATGGAAACTTGTAACAGTTTTTTAATCTATAGTCTTAGCATTAGGATTGTATAAAAACACTACCGATAGAGGGAGAAAGGAGTTAGAGAATTGGATTGGGAAACAATCTCAGGTTGAGGCTCCCATTTGTAAAATATTGACACCTGTGTATGAATAAAATTGCAGTGGAAGACTGTCATTCACAGCAGAGATTCCCATGTTGTTTTTTTTCCCAATAAGTGCTTTCTTTACGTGTAAATTTTGTTTCCTTGTTTTCACTCCATTTTGTTTATTGCTTTCATGCTTACAACATAGGGTATAGTGGTTTGGAATTCGTACTTGCTACACTTCGACTGTTGTTCCAGGAATTAATAACGGTTCTTCTAAAGTCTCATGGAATTCATCTCGCTGATGCTCCATGAGATGGATTGTTATTTCTTGTCCTCCAAAACACCCGCTAAAATCTCCTGATTGGGAAATCAGCAGCTATCTTGTCTCTGTTTGCTACTTTTTTTCATTCTTTCCATCTGTAATCATTTCTTGTGCAGGTTTCAAATCCATTTTCCCATGGTCCTTTAACCATGATAACCCCACCATGCACCTACTTCGACCCACTTTTCCCCATTCAGGATCCTAGCCCCCTGATCATACCGATTGAAGATCCTATGTGGAGTAGACTCTGGTGACACACAAGACTAACAACCTTATGTGGAGCTGCTCTGGTGACGAATGAGAGATCCCTCTCTGATCACACAGGGATGGAGGCACGGACAAAAGCGATTTTGCTGTTACCTAGAAGTGATCCCTTCTGCAACCATTGGTTCAATTCCGGTGCTAACAAACTGGTGTCGTTGCCAGGAAATGAACTTGAAGATCCTCCCTGGGAATAATTACAAAGACTTAGATCTGACTGTTGATGGTGAAAAATCGGTCAGATACCAAGAAGGTTGAGCATATTTCACCTGGTGACTCCACTCTTGAAGGATTCAGACATTGGTGACTCCACTGGTGATGTGATCCAGAAAAATATGATGACCGAGGGAGACTGGAAGACCCCACCTGGGAATGAACCCCTCATAAAACTCAGAAATGTATAGTGGGAGGTCCAAGCACTCGAGTCCACGTTTCTTCCAATATGCCTTATCCTACCTTTTAAGTTTGTTCTTATCCTTTTTTAGATTCATCAAAACAACTTTCTCTAGCCCTGCTCATCCTGAGCAAAACCATGAATATGTCCTTGTTTATTTTTCTTTACGAACCGAAAGCATTGCGTCATCTTACACATCTGATTTCGGCCTATATCTTTATCCGGGGGCACCCAACATCAAAGAACACCCTTGTGAAATTCATGAAGCCTCAAGTTATAGTTCAGCTATCGTACCTAATCATGTCTCCCCCATTTCTCCAAGCCAATATAAACCATGTGATTACTTCCTATCCTCCATGATCTTCCCGTGAAATATCACAAGTACCTCCCCAAGTTAGATGGAGAATCTGAAGACTTAACTGCTAAAAAACATATTCAGGTTTTTGAGCATTTCTATGACCTTTTCGAGATAGAACATGATGATTTCCGCATGCGGACATTCGCTCTATCCCTGTAAGGGGATGCCAAAGTCTAGTTCAAACATTTGCAGCCTAAGTCCATCCATACTTGGGAAGAGATTTCTTGCACATTCTTAAGGTTTTGGGGAACGAGCCAACCATTGCAGCAAATACTCTCATAGTTTTATTCTTTGAGGAGACATGAAGGAGAGGCCGTAGCCAGTTTTAATAAAAGAATCACGAGCTATTACTATAACATGCCTTAGGAATTTCAACCTCTTGAGAACGGTGCTAAGATCTATTATGCAGCCGCCTTTCCTCCTAACCCGTCCTTGCTTCTTTTGGAGAGAAGATCAACCACCCTGCAGCAGATGTTTGCTGATTGTTTGGAGGTTGAAAAGAACCTTAAGATGTATAGGATGCCATCATATCAGGACAATGGTGGTGAGATAATGGATGCATACAAATTGGTTGGGACTTACAAGCAAAAGAGGGAAGCCTATGGCCCGTCAAATATCTCTCATGATACGCAGAAATATGGCTAGCCTAAGGCTAAAATAAATAGTCCTACAGGATTATTCTCTGAAGATGGCAACCTGCCTCACTCCTCATCAACTAAAGATTATTTTGAGAAGGAGCTTGGTTCGCCTATGTACGACGAATATGAAGAAGAGTATCTGCAAGATGAGCCAGCTGTTGAAATGACACCTTCTGATGAAAAAAGTAAAAGCGCAATGCAAAATCAGGAGGTTGGAATGAGAAAAGACGATGAAGGCACTAGAGGTGATAGCTTACCCTTATGCTATGCCTCTTTTGAATTGATAAGGCATATAATCAAGGACTCCAAGAAAAAGCAGAAAGAAACAGAGGTGGCGCAGGCCAAAAACTTGTACAAAAATGGAGGGGAATGTAGCAGTTTACAGATAAACACTTTTTCTGATACTCCATTTTCAGGAACTCCGCCTCATTGGGAAGAAGTATGCCTACTCGATTCCATAGAAGTTGAGGACCACCCTAGCAAAGCACATCAAACCTTTGCTATAGAAATTTTATATGAAGAGAGGGATATTCCATCAGAGAAAGATTCTAAGGGTCCTCATCTACAATATTCCAAGTGTCAGCCTGACAACTCCTTAGAAGCAGGAAGCTCCAAGAAGCCTTCTCATGAGTAGGTGATAGAACATGCTGGAGGTTGATGTGAGTTCTATGACCCCATGGCCAAATACATGGAGGGTCTAGGTGAAGTCAAAGATTGGTCGCATCTTTGCTTTGAAGATCAGTTTGTCCATCTTTTCCTTCTCCCATTATTTTTTTCATTTTTGTCCAGCGAGCACCATGCAAGAACAAGAATATTAGGCAAGTTGCTTGATTAGATTCACTGGAATTCTGATTTCACTTAATCGGATTTGTGTACAGAGTTAGGTAGAGTAGGTAGGAGAAAATAATCTTAGCTATTATCAAGCATTTCCTTCATTACTGTTTTTAGTTTGCTTCCATTTTTCAGTTACCATCACAGGTTTACAGTCTCCAGCATGATTTGCAAGAGTGTCACATATTCACTGAAGTAGCAGCATGAAGCAGAATGGAGAGGCCCAAGACAAGCTGAAGGTGGCCCAATGGATTCAACACTTGGTCTACGAAGGTTCTTTGCTACCACGCTGGGAGGATAGCATCCCTCATGGATCCAGTTGTTAACACTCCATTTTAATAGTTTATTCAAGGGCATAACAGAGGTTCAGTAGGGGTCCTAGCTCCTCGAATCTCATGTGACCATCCTTCAACGATGAAAGTGGAAACTGTATCATGAAATTGGGCACAAACCATATTCAACGGTTGCAATTGATCAGAGGTAGATCAATGGTTCTTGATCGCTTCGTGTAGACAAACATGTGTGGTCCAATCTCCTTTCCCGGATCATGAAATACATTAATGACCAGAAGCTTTCGATGGTTGAGATGTTTCCTGGGGAAGATCTACGGCCTACAGTTATTTCAAAATCCATACTTGTGCGGGTAAAACCATAATCTCAAATCATGAAAAGGCGTAGAGGTCAAAGGGGATCAATGGTGGTGATAAGAGCGAGAAAAGATCAGCGGCTATGTTTCATTTCATAGGGAAAACCAACACAGATGAATAGTTGAGTCCTCCATTGCAAAAAAGGGCAGGGCCTTTTCCAATCGATGACTACATAAGGGCTGACCTCGATCCATGGCTCAGAACGTATCATGGTCCAAACCACCCGTGGTGTACCGAAGAGAAAGATTGGTGATGAGATAAGTATAATGTGGAAGGTGGATATGAAGCTTCTTTTGATCGAACAGCTGAATAATACTCTTGAAGTGCAAATCTCCCATCCCGTGTGGAAATGACAGCGGAGGGGGCATTCACACATGTATTTTGCCTCATCGCAGATTGGTCGATTCCTCCGACGCCATCCAAGATACGCCTGAGGTGGGAGTCTCGTCTAGTGGAACAGTTTTCCTAGTTCGTAAGTGTGGTGCGTGTTCATTCCAGAGGAATCCATCCCTATGAGGTGACTTTGTGTGGACTGGCTAACGAAAATGAGTAAAGTAGTCGGCGAATCCATTGCTCACATGGAGTGAAGCCAACACAACGTGGAAGCATACACTTTAGGGAATATGTAGCATGCATCTACTGTTCCAGAGGAAGTTCATTTCCACCTCATATAACAAACAGTGAGATTCCATAACCTATGAAGCTGAATAACCAGAATCCCCAGAAAACAAGAGATTGCTCCACTCACGCCTTCACACATGTTGAGACCAGATATAGTCAATGACAGAATGTGCATGAATGTTGACCAGCCTCTGGAAAGATCAATCTAAATGCCCTATAAATACTGCCTTCAATTCAACATATCTCCAAGGCTGAGGTTCTACTTCTCCACGAAATTTGCAGAGGAATGGTAGAGTTTGACGATGAATATTTGGTTCAAAAAACTTGTCCTTCTGGGGGTGTTGATTGTTGGTGAGTAGGTTCCACGATCACTCATCACATTGGTATTTGCATCCCAATGGTGACACTAGCCATCGAGGCCTAGGCATGATACCCACATCTCTGACAACGCGAGACTTGGACACTTACTCCCCATAGTTGTTTTTTGAGGAACCCTTGATACCATCATGCCCACCAAAGCCTCTGTAGAAAGGAAAAACCATTGGCCATTCTCTGTGTAAATATTCATTTAGATGAGAGCGTCAGGGGTTTAAATCCTTAACAACCCTATTTGTGAAGTCCACTTTCCAAAGGTGATGGGGCTAGTGTAAATCTTCTACACCTTATTTCCTGTGGGAGAATTCACCTCACTAGAGGTGAGGAGTATAAGAATGATGAGCCACCCCATAGGTCTATATCAGCCAAAAGCAATGTCACACTTCTTCCAGAGCCCACGTATAACAATGTTACCTGATGAGGAAGGAGGTGGTGGATGTGACTAGACTGGGGAAGGATGCCGAATACCTCACCAGTGTGTGCCCATGTGGAAAGCTGCATTTGAACACGGTGGGAGCACACACCTCAAAGTATATAAGCAGGCATCGTACTCATCATCCATCATGGCAGTTGAATGTGTCGAACTGTTAGCTGGGCCGAATAAATCCACTAGCACCATAATGTTTGTTTCTATTTGTTAAACATGATAGCCCACTCTTTTCACTATTAACGTCAGATTCCAACTTGTAACAGTTTTAGTCTCAACATTAGGATTGTATAAAAATGCTCCCGATAGAGGGAGAAAGGAGTTAGAGCATTGGACTAGGAAACAATCTCGAGTTGAGGCTCCCATTTGTAAAAGCTTGATACCTGTGTATGAATAAAATTGCAGTGGAAGACTATCATTCACAATAGAGATTCCTGTGTTGTTTTTTTTCCCAATAAGTGCTTTCTTTACGTGTAAATTGTGTTTCCTTATTTTCACTCCATTTTGTTTAATGCTTTAATGCCTGCAACATAGGGTATAGTGGTTCAAAATTCATACTTGCTACACTCTGACTGCTGTTCCAAGCATTAACAATGGTTCTTCTAAAGTCTCATGGAATTCATCTCGTCGATGCTCCATGAGATGGACTGTTCTTTCTTGTCCTCCAAAACACCCACTAAAATCTCCTAATTGGGAAATCAACAGCTATATTGACTCTGTTTTCTACCTTTCGTCATTATTTACATCTGTAATCGTTTCTTGCATAGGTTTTGACTCCATTTTCCCATGGTCCTTTAACCTAGATAACCCCACCATGCACCTACCTTGACCCACTTTGCCCCATTCAGGATCCTAGCCCCTTGATAATAACGATTGAAGATCCTATGTGGAGTAGACTCTAGTGAGATAGAAGACTGACAACCTTATGTGGATCTGCTCCAGTGACAAACGAGAGATCCCTCTCTGACCGCGCATGGCTAGAGGAGCAGCCAAAATTGGTTTTGTTGTTACCCGAAAGAGAGCCCTTCTGCAACCTTTGGTTCAATTCCAGTGCTAACACAACTGATTTAGTGCAAGAATTCAGTCAGTTGAATACAATGGAATGAACAAGCTTCACAAAAAGATGAAATATATTGACATATGCGAGAACTTTGTTTACTCATATGGTCCTGAAATAAATGGAAAGTGATGGCAGTGAATTTTTTCACATGGAGCAATCTTTCTAATCATCTCAATG
This sequence comes from Pseudotsuga menziesii, assembly GCA_001517045.1. Lineage (NCBI taxonomy): Eukaryota > Viridiplantae > Streptophyta > Pinopsida > Pinales > Pinaceae > Pseudotsuga > Pseudotsuga menziesii. The sequence continues at coordinate 225,413 of LPNX011091240.1, read as the reverse complement.
AGACCACCAATCAAACTAGTACTTAACCTGTCAGCTCAATGGTATTTATTAAGCATTAAGGGAAGATGTGACCAAAAATCACACCGTCAAAATATTCCATGAGCTTAAATTAATTGTTACTCAATGGTCACTTATGAAAAAATTTCATCACATGACAGCAATTATCTTGCGACAAAATTTATTTTCTTTCAACATACATATAGTCCACGACAACAATTCTTCTTTTGTGACATACATATAGTCTGCGACAATGCTTCTTCTTTTGTGACAAACATATAGTATGCAACAACATTCTACACTTTTCAAAACACTCATAAACTTATGACAAAAACCCACATAAAATTGTGACAAAAAAACTAATAAACTTGTGACAAAAACATTCATAAACTTGCAACACAGTACTACACTTGTAGCACAGTACTACACTTGCGACACGGTACTACACTTGTGACTTTTTTTAACATTATCAGTTGACTAAAGTGCGGTTATCTTAGCAAGGATTTAGTTTATTTCGATTTACCAACCCCTTGAAGGGTGTAACATCTAACTTATGTAACTGGAATTCTCCTCCTTCAGTGATATGAATGACAACATATGTTCCTAGCCAATTTGTTTGAAACTTGCTATGATGCTTTAAAAAATTATTTTCATATAGTAGTACAAGATATCCCATTTGAAACTGCTTAAAATTACTATGATGGGTGTGCCAAGCTTTTCGTCGCTCCTTGTTGAAATGGTGATGACAATCTATGACAAAGTGATATTATTCTGATCGTACAAGCTTAGACAATATTTCCTCTACATCACCAACATATGCCATCCCTGTAATCGCAACTATCCTGAGACTGGGTACCATATACTTTAGGGGCATGACAATTTCTTTTCCATAAACCAATTTAAATGGATTTTGTCCTATCAATTTTTTATAGGTTGTGCGATAAGCCCATAATACAGTAGGTATCTTCTGATCCCAATTATCCCTCTGAAATTTACATATTTTTGTCAATGCATTTTCCCAAGATCTTATTGAATTCTTCGATAGAACCATGGGTGGATCCATAGACGTGGGTTACATTTTTTGGCAACGTGAATTAAAAAAAAACAAAAAAAAATACTGTTATAGCTCAAAATGACACATCTCTATAGGTGACCACTTTCCTATGTTTTTGTCGTATGTTGACACTTCCATGATGACAATTCATGAAAGTCATTGAAAGTCACTGAAAAAACACCTAACTTGAAGGACCCATATGTTGCATTTTGTAACTCTGTTTGACCTCATTTCTACACTATTGGAAAGATATTTTAGCTAGCTAAAGCTTTCCAGAAGACACCAAATTTTGAAAATGCTTAGAAATACCCTAAAAATGAGTTTTTTGATGTGTACATGACTTTCCTTAACGAAGCCTGCGTACGTACGTGAGTTGCTATATATAATAGTCATGTATGCCTTAAATACATGAATTTATGCATTGCAACCCACCTATACCTCCTCATGTACATGAATGTTTTTTCTGCAACCCAAGTACACCTCCTAAAAATGTAAAAAAAATATGTATTTTGAAATTCAGGTAGTTTGGGTAGTTATGCAACTGACTCCTTCAGTTGTAACTACTTTGTCTTCGACCTTAACTCTTCATTAAGCATATAAATAGAGGTAGGGAGGTCAATGAGAAGAGACTTGAATCTTTGTATCATTATGCTAGAGGAATTGGGACTCTCTTTTCTCACACCTTTTCCCTAGTGATCATCCCCTCATGTTGTAGAGCTTGGAGGCTGAGTTCCTTCGAGAAGAGACGCAGCAGAACCAGATCAAGGTTTCGTGAGGTGTTGAACTTGAAGAGAAGGTATACTTGTACTTGATTTCAATATTTATAAAGATGTGATGTCTTTATTCTTCCCAAATCATTGTTCAATGTGTGATTGAATCTCTATTTATGATCATATGATGATGTTGGTCAGATCATTATTTGATGTTTATTTGATTATCATTGCTTTATATGTGGTCATAATGGTTTGAGGAAGGTATAATTCATTTTGCAGGTCCCAAGGAGCAAGAGGAGCAAGAAGAGGATTGAAGGGCTACTTAGATCAACCTTTGTTTGTCTAAGGTATGAACCATTCTAATCTCTGAACTTACTTATATATGATTTCTGATCATTGTGCATCTCTTTCAAACCCAGTACATTGATGGCCTCTTAAACCCTAGCCATAGGATACTTTCCTCTACAACAGAACTGGTGACTCCATTGGGGAGAGCCTTATCTGTTTGGGGTTTCTTTGTCTTTATTTTAACCTTTTGTAAAGTTTCAGGTCTTTCTTACAAGTTAGGAACACCTTTTGAGATTGTTGGAACACATTTCTTTCCTTCTTAGGTCAGTTTTTTATCCTTTTTGTTCCTTTTGTCATCCATACGTGAATTTTAGGCTAAACAGTCACATGTATGTGTTGTATATGTGACTTGCACTACTTACAATGCACGTGTCATATGCGACCTGCCTTAAGGCAACCTACGTATGCACCTAAATTTGTGTTCTTTCATCATTTTTAGGGTTTTTGGGTGATTGGAGGGTTGT